>VSMD01080985.1:0-57310 GCA_008750895.1 Mirza zaza | reverse complement strand
CCAGCAATGGGATTGCTGGATCAAATGGTAGATTCACTTGTATCACTTTAAGGTATCTCCATATTGCTTTCCACAGAGGTTGAACTAGTTTGCAGTCCCACCAGCAGTGTAGGAGTGTTCCCCTCTCTCCATATCCATGTCAGCATCTATTGTTTGGAGACTTTTTGATAAAGGCCATTCTCACTGGAGTTAAGTGGTATCTCATTGTGGTTTTGATTTGCATTTCCCTGATGATTAGAGACGGTGAGCATTTTTTCATATGTTTGTTGGCCATTCTTCTGTCTTCTGTAGAAAAGTTTCTGTTCAAGTCCTTTGCCCACTTTTTAATAGGGTTATTTGATTTTTTCTTGCTGATTTTCATGAGTTCTAAGTATATTTTAGTTATCAGCCCGTTATCGGATGCATAGGATGCAAAAATTTTCTCCCATTCTGTAGGTTGTCTGTTTACTTTCATGACTGTTTCTTTGGCTGTGCAGAAGCTTTTTAGTTTGATCATGTCCTATTTATTTATTTTTGTTGCTACTGTGATTGCCTTTGGGGATTTCTTCATAAACTCTTTGCCTAGGCCGGTGTCTAGGAGAGTGTTTCCAACATTTTCCTCTAGAATTCTAATAGTTTTATACCTTAGGTTTAAGTCTGTTATCCAGCGTGAGTTGATTTTTGTGAGAGGTGAAAAGTGTGGGTCCTGCTTTAGCCTTCTACAGGTGGCTATCCAGTTTTCCCAGCACCATTTATTGAAAACAGATTCTTTTCCCCAGTGTATGTTTTTGTCTGCTTTCTCAAAGATTAGATGGCTATATGAGGATGGTTTTATATCAGGATTCTCAGATCTGTTCCACTGGTCAATATTCCTATTTTTGTGCCAATACCAGGTTGATTTAATTACTACAGCTTTGTAGTATAGTTTGATATCTGGCATATTAATACCTCCCATTTTGTTTTTGTTGCCTAGAATTGCTTTTGATATTCGGGGTCTTCTTGGTTCCATACGAAGCGTAAAATTATTTTTTCTATATCTGTGAAGAATGCCGATGAGATTTTATAGGTATTTAATTGAATCTGTAAATCAGTTGGGGTAGTATAGACATTTTAATGATGTTGAGTCTGCCGATCCACAAGCATGGTATGGATTTCCATCTATTTACATCCTCTGCTATTTCCTTCCTCAGTGTTTCATAGTTCTCCACGTAGAGGTCTTTTACCTCCTTGGTTAAGTATATTCCTAGGTACTTTAATTTCTTTGTTGCTATACATTTTTATTTTTAATCACTGCATGTGGCATGTCATAATTCCTTCTATCCTGCATTGGTGTTTCCTTGGTCCAAAATATTAATACATTATAGGCTTACAGGTTTTGTACTGAGAAAAATCAAGACAATTCTAAGTATTTTCCTAAGTCAAAAGTCTTCAAATTGGTGATTTCTAAAATGTAAACAATAGTTAGAAAATAGCCTAGCTGATAATAAGACTGTGATCATAAAGAAGGTCTATTGGTGAAGTTTTTTGGCTCATGTTCAGTCTAACAGTTTTTACAAAGGAAACTACATGAGTGGGAAATTATAAGTTACTCACTTCTCAGGAGATAAGACTGTAAATATAAGTGTCATATATTCTTTGAAAACTACCCACAGTAGAAATAAGTGGTGTAAATTATGTGGCTCTTAAATACCAATAAGGTGCAACATAACACCATGGAATCAATCCTTAATTTGTGCTAAAGTACAAAGTAAGCATTTGAACTGGTATGTTTGTCATTCACTTCTTGAGTTATCACCATATTTATCGAATTATCAAAAAAAATAGCAAAGGACTACACAAGTAACCAGTCCTGTATTCACAGTACACAAACTGCCTTGAATCATAGCCTGCTTAAGAACTTCAATCATGACTCAGTAGAAAGTACACAGGCTCTATCATTCTGACTTGTTTTGTTGATTGTCTAGATTAAGAAAATGGTGAAAATTAAACTTAAAAGTGTGTCTGGTTTGTAGCTATTATGATGTAAATAGCACACATGATTGGGGAAACATTCTTCCAGTGCTTAAAAATTATCCTATTCAATAAAGAAGTTGCTCACGTCATTGACAAAGGTATAAAGCTCCAAGCTATGTCTTTATTATTTCATTTATGTTTTTCCTGTGACTTGTTAATATACATGAAAGTATCAACTAACATTCATGTCTGAACTATACTCACAGAGTTAGTTGCTAAGCACCTATACATAGAGCACAGTTCTCCAAAGTTAGAAGGTTCTCGTGACTAGGTTCTATTGCTGTTACACTTCAGAGGCTGCACAGAAGCTGCTCTCAAGAAGCACACATACAGAAGTGTGCAAGGGCAGCTGTACAGGAAAGTGAAGCTATGCAGTTTGAGAAATCTCTTAAAAATACTTTTCTACATTTTATAAACTTTCTATAATAAATATATAATAGTTTTGGTTGCAAATGTGTGTTAATTTTTACAAGAAAGAAAAGAGATTGCAGCTGGATGATGTGAGTGTAGCTAGAAAAGTTGGGGTCTGACCTCCAAGAAGAGGTGTGTGTATGCACATGCAGTGTGTGGGCATGGAGATGAGAGTACAAAAAAGGGTGCATGTATGTGTGTCTGTACATATGTAAGTATCCAGAATTATATTTTCGAGAGCTTCAATATAAAGGACAATTTTCCTGTGCCTGGACAATCATGCATTTAGGTGTAAAATGTTTTTGTTTTTGTTTGGTGTTTAATCTGAGACTTGGTTATTTCTAAGGCCAAATGTTTGCTTTGATGTATGAAGGTCTTTTAATCCTATGAATAGTTGATTAATAAAGAAGCAATTATCTCTTTTTATTACCTTAACCTCTTAAACATGTGAACATTAAGGCAACTAGAGGTTGATGAGTTTGCCAGTGATGCATTTCCAACTAAAGATTACTCAGATTAGTTACACAAAAATAACTGAAATCAGTCTCATGTTCCAGACAGGGTTTGGGGTCTGGATGCAAGTAGGGAAATAAAGAAGATAACACTTAGATGAACCATGAGATGGAAGTGGCTAAATGCCCTCTCTCCAAATCTTAATACTTTCTAGGAATAAAATTCTCAGCTTCGAGCTGCCAGTCAAGAGGTTATTTTACACTGTTAGTCCTTAGCACCAGGAACTCACTCCCCCAAGCATCTTTGGTTCCTGAGGTCTGCTTTTTTGACCCAACAGTAGGAAGAGAGCATTTAAGGTCAATTCTCTTAAACTCTTGAAAGCCTTCCAGTGGAGGAGGTTTTTCACAGAAAAGTATTCTGAGAAGAAACTTATAATAGGAGGCGTTTCACATATTGCACATAAAATTCATTTCTCTGTATTCTCTATGCTCACTCCTTTTACACCCTGGAGACAAGTTTATCCACTCACCAATATCCCATTTAGTACCTGCTATATGGGAGGCACTTACTGGATGGTTCTAGTTACTTCTGCATAACCACCCTAAAACTGAGGATCTTAATACAACAATTTATTATCTCTCATGGTCCCAAGGACTGAGGTCAGCTGGTTGGGTGTCAGTAGGGAACATTAACGTGTTTGCAGTCGTCAGACAGCAGCTGAGAGTGGAATCATTTGAAGGCTCAAGTAGACTGGAATCCAAGACAGCATCTTCACTCACAGATCTAGCACCGTAGTGCTAATGGTCCTCTTCCCTTCTCTCCTTGTGGTCTCTCATCTTGGTCTTCTGACAGCATGGTAGTCGTAGGATATCTCATGTTTTATGTGCATTGGGGAGCTGCAAGTTGAGAAGTCAGCTGAATATACATGCGCTCAGAATGTGCATTTGGAGTCAGAGATGTAAATTTTGAGGGTCTTTAGCAAATAGATGCTCCTTGGATATGTGTGTGTGGTTGAGATCGCTAAGGAAGGGGATACAGACTAGGAATAGACAAAAGCCTAGAACTGAGACCTAATTATAACATTTATTTGTTTTTTGCTCTTATCTCAATATTATTTTATGAAGGAAATATTAATACTAGGGTTTGCAATGGATTACTCCTGTCAGATCATTTCTGAAAAACTTCAGGCCTCTGACAGAAGCCACACATCTCCATATTACAGGACAAACTTGGGCAGTTATTAATCCTATGTATTTTCATCAAAAACAAAAACAGAAAAAGCAATTGCAGTTTGGTTTTCCATTTCAGATAACAGAAGGGGAAAAATCTTTTCATGAGTATTTTAGATACAAATAAGGTAAAAATTGATTTTATTTTTTATAACTTAGAGAAAAAAAAACAATTCAAAGGTATCTTTAAAAACAACTCAGTGCCCACAGGGAGAAAGAGGCCTTATCTGATTATAACAGTGACTTGATTTTTTTTATATGTACTGACATTTGGTATAGGTCTTATCTTTGAATCATTTCATTTCTAGCAGCATCATGACATTATTTGTAAGTGTTTATTGTCCCTGTTAAAATAGAAATACATCTACATGTGCTATTTCCCTCTTAGGAAGCCCACTGGGGTTAATGCCACTCCACTGGCCCTAAGAAATTGTTAAATTATGTTTTTGCTAGTTTGGGGAGAAAACATAACCCTACCTACTTCACCATAGTAGGAGGAATGCTCTTACCAGGCTTTCAGATGTCCACAGCTGCTAAGCCCAACCTTGAGAGGGGAGTAGCTGAGAATAAAACAGAGACTAGAATAGGCTTTCAATAGAGTTTAGAGTAGGCAGTGATATTCCATCCCATGGCAGGCTGGTCAAACCATAGGATGAAACACATGCTTTGAGTTTATATATCTACTTCAATGGCTTTTTGATTGTTTGTAATGATGATATCTAGTGATAAGGAGAGTGTGGGCAAGTGCTCATTCTCTTTATTCTTGACCATAGTGGTTCAATACGTTGCTATTGTGTGTAAAAAATACATATACCATTTGCACCAGCAATTTTACTTCTAGAAGAAATTCATTATAAAGCTCTGAAAGATTTAATTGACCACAATATTCATTCCTATTTGATTTTTAGAAGCCAAAACTCTGAAGCAATTACCTTTCCAATCATAGAACATGAGTTAAAAATGGTTAAAGTTCATCTAAATGATGCAATAACTTTTGAAGCCTTAAAAATTATGACATAGAAAATAGAGTAGAATGCTTAATATATAAAAGCAATTGACAAATAAATATATGTAATACTACTTTTGTGCACATGTGAAAATGGCTATTTGCAGAAAAAGTTTGAAATTGTATGCACTAAATCTTTCTTCCTTTTAATTGATGAATAAAAATTGTATATATTCATGGTGTACAACATGATGTGTTGTTATATGTGTATTTTTGGCTATAGTAAGCTAATTAACATATCTGTTACCTCACATACTTACATTTTTGTGGCAAGAACATTTAAAATCTGCTCTCATAGCTATTTTCAAGTATGTAATACATTGTTATGAACTATAGTCACCATGTTGTAGAGTAGATCACTTGACCTTATTCTTCCTATTTAACTGAAATTTTATACTCTTTGACCATCATGTCCCCAAGCCCTCTTCTCAGCCCTGGTAACCACCATTCTACTCTCTGTTTCTATGTAGTTTTTAAATTATACATATAAATGAGATCATGTGATATGTTTTTTCCCATATCTGGCTTTTTTCACTTAGCATAATGTCCTCCAGGTTCATCTACATTTTTCCAAATGACAGAATTTCCTTCTTTTTTAAAGGTTGAATAGTATTCTATTTTATGTATACATCACATTTTCTTCTTCCATTCATCCATCAATGAATGCTCAGATTGATTCCATATTTTGGCTATTATGAATAATGAGAAAATGAGCATGAGAATGGAGAGATTGCTACGATATACTGAATTCATTTCCTTTGGGTACATACTCACAGGTGGAACTGCTGGGTAATATGGTAGTTCTGGTTTTAATTTTTTGAGGAATCTCCATAATGTTTTCCATAATGACTATACTAATTGACATTGTCACCAACAGTATATGAGGGTTTTCTTTTCCCTACATGCTTAGGAAAATTTATCTCTTGTCTTTTTCATAATAGCTATCCTAACAGGTATCAGGCAACATTTCATGGTTTTAATTTTGTATATATAGAATTTTTATTTACTTTAGTCTGAGTGTTAATACACAGGTGACATCCAAAGTTTTCCCTAATGGATGTGGTTTTTACACAGAAATAGCAAACAAATAATTTAAATATGTGATCCCCTTATCCCAAAAGATACTTAGCCCTTTGCTCATCACCTACTTACTAATGTTTGACATCCTATAACTAGAGATATATTTCTTTGCAACCCTGCAACTTATTTCCTTTTAAAGAGGATTTGCAATGCTGTACCAGCTGCTGACACCTCAGTTTAAATAAACTCATCAGCTCCTTCCAGTGAGCAGTTTCATGGGTCTACAAGAAGATGAGAAATGGAACAATAGAACACTGAGAGAAAAGTGGAGTGCACAGGTTATAAACTCACCAAGGCTCAGTCTGCTCATGGGCACCTATGACTTTTTTATATTTTACTCATCTAGGGAGAAATTGATCACAGCTTACTCACCTGCGAATTCTGTTCAAATTCTGGCATTTTGAATTTTTTTTCAGTATGTTTGGAGCTTAATATTTGTTTTTAAGCAGGTTCCGATGAAGGCCCCACCTCCTGTTGCCATAATGTATAATAATAAGTAATGATTTGGGATACTTTCATCTACTGCATAGGCTCTGACACATTAATTGTGTTGGTCTTCATCTGTTTAAAATAACCTAAACTAGTCTGAATTTCTTCATTACTTTAGAAATATCATTTATTCATTTCCATTGGGAAAATTTATTTTTAAGTAAGATGTCATTCAAATAACCTAAATATTAGCTAGTTTGAGACAGCAGGTTACAATAGAATTAGGCTACATCACTTAAAAAAAAACACCCTATTTCTTGTAGAATTTTTATTACTATTTCTACCACTGCTACCGTGGTGGTGATGATGATAATGGTGGAGGTGACAAAGGATGAAGCATTTACCGATTATCTCCTATGATTCAGGTACTTTATATAATTAAATTACATATTAAGTTATTTATATGTGTATTTATATAAACTAAATTGTACAATTGAATTCTCATAGTAACTCTTTAAAGTCAATGACTTATTTTTGAGATACAGATGAAAAATTGAAATTTAAAGACTTTAAATAGGGCCGGGTGCAGTGGCTGTCACCTGTAATCTTAGTTCTCTGGGAGGCCGAGGCGGGCAGATTGCTCAAGGTCAGGAGTTCGAAACCAGCCTGAGCAAGAGAGAGACCCTGTCTCTACTAAAAAAAGAAATTAATTGGGCAACTAATATATATATACATATAAAAAAAATTAGTCAGGCATGGTGGTACATGCCTGTAGTCCCAGCTACTGGGGAGGCTGAGGCAGTAGGATCATTTGAGCCCAGGAGTTTGAGGTTGCTGTGAGCTAGGCTGACGCCACGGCACTCACTCTAGCCTGGGCTACAAAGCGAGACTCTGTCCCCAAAAAAATAAAAGAAAAGAAATAAAGACTTTAACTTGTCGAAGCTCACACAGGTAGGAAGCTCCAAACTGAATTGGGGCATCCTGATCTTCTTCACCTCTAAATTCCTGCTTTCATCCAGTGTGCCGTGCCACCTGTCTAGACTTTGCCACACCACAACAGACACTGGCATCGCTCCTGCTACCACCACCACCTAGAATGTGATGGTTGTTAAGGACATTTTCAATAATAAAATGAACCGCCATAGCTATGCTGATTGCCGCCATTCTCAATGCTTTTTAATGACAGCAACTTAAAGTCAGTTGCAGACTGTCTGATTCCTAGGTGCTCTGTGCTATCTACAGCACTCAGATGGCCCCAAAGTCACTCAGAATTCTCTGACATCCATCTCCATCTTTCTCAGCATAGCTGTCACTTCACACTTGAGTTTATTTCCACCATCTATCCTGAGAATCGTTGCAATCAGGTTACTTTAGACAATTGATGATAAAGTGGCACTTGAGTCACCATTCGGGATGATTTGAAGCCCTTATTTATTTTATCTCAGGTGGAATTTTTTTTTTTTTTTTAGTATCCTGTAAGCTTATACATATAAATGACAACCTACGTTGGGTATATTTTTACTGAACTTGACAAGCTCACTGGACCAAAAGACCTCTAGCCCAGGTGGGAATAAAGATGCAGAAATGTCTGAACTACTTAAACATATTTCTTCTCAATCAGAAATGTGAGTTCTCATCAGGTTGGTCGAATGTAATTGGCCATTTTAAGGCCGACTGGGGAAAAAGAGAAAATAGTATTTTGAGGAATAGATGAACAATCTCATTGATATATTATATCTGCTCTCCCAGACAGGCACTTTTTTTATAGATTTAGTGGTGCTGGAGGAGAAGCAATGAGTAGACTGAGGTACAGCCAATGGAAAAATATATTTTTATATTTTCATTATAGTAAATGCACACACACATGCAATTTGTATACGTAACTCTCACAACAGCCCAGTGAGTTCCCACTTTACAGGTAAGATAACAGATTCAGGCTGAATAACGAACTCATTCAAATGCAAAGGATTAGGAAGTGGCAAAGTCAACATTTTAAACACAGGTCTTTTGGCTTTATAGTGGAGATGCTAATTTATATACTACAGATATGTAGTGATACCCCACCCTAGTGATACCCTGTCAAGTACCACAATTTCTCAAATTGTGGCCTAATGCCATGGGGAACGCACTGGGGCAATTCCTAGGCTCTTTCACTGACTTTTCAAATTACAGTTTCTGGGGCGGAGACAGGCCTGAAAGATCTTCAGTTTAATTTTCTGCTCTGGTAATATTTAAAAAACATGAATATTTGACAGCCAGTGTTGCTAACAGGTAGGCCTATGACTGAGAGTATCACAGTGGAAAGAGCATGGATAGAGTCAGAAGCCAGGTGTCCTGGGTCTTCATCTCACTCTGCTAGTAACTAGCTCTGTGACTTTGGACAAATCGCTTCACCTTTCTGGGACTGCATTATCCCATTTGTAAAGTGATAATGTGAGATCGGATGCCCACTCTAGCAGTTTGCAAATGTTTTAAATAGTATCCCACAATATGAGACACGTTAGTTCTGTTATGCTCTGTATTGATCAGTCACAAGTCCTGTTTATAGGGCCAGTGGTTATATTTAAGGAATTTTGACTATCTGGAGTAGAGTCAAGGTTGTCTAGAACCATAGTCAGGGAGGACTCTGCAACCTAGGAGCAAGAGCACTTGTCTTTTTCATTGGCTTTCAACATTTTGTAGGTATAATTAAAGAGAGGTGAGTGACTGCTGCCATTCCAAAGGTGTTGGTGTTGAAGCACACAGGTAGTTTTCTGTGACCGGCAGCATATTTTCATGGAAAACGGGCAATATTTCCCATTTGAGAAAGCAGAGTCCTTTAGAACTGACAGCAACAGCTCCCTAATCTATTTTGGCTAAGAGGTAATCATTTCCAGTCTCTGAAACTATTCCTGCAAATCCAACAGCATGCATTCATTTGTGGCCCACACAACTGTACTGGCCTTTGCAAAAGAAGTAAATATGTCCTCAGTGGCTGCTTTGTGTTTGCAATTAACTGCTCTGTCAGAAGAATTTGACATCTGCATATGCAAATGCACGTTTAGCAGTACACCATGGAATGCAGGGACACATTTCATTTTGCAGGCATATTTTGGGAGCCTGGAAGAAAATGTAATCTTTATTTTAATCTGCAGTGGCTTGTCCAGTGCTTTCCATACCAACATGTTTACTAAATGAGTGTTTGATATTTAGGTCCCAAAATAAACAGCTTCTGAATATTCATGTAAATTGAATGCAATCAGAGAAAAAGCCAGGAATAGAACCTCAGAGCGCACACTCCTACTCCCCATCTGTAACCATTAGGATAATAGGACTACAATGCCACTAGCTAGGTATGGAGTTATTCATTCAACAGACATCTATTAATTGCAAATCTTGTTCAAGCCACTGAAAGAAACAGTGGAGGCTTAGGCTTTTCAAAAAAAATTTCTAGGAGGAGAAATTACCTGAAAGTAGAGAATAATAATTAAGATATTCATTCAGCAAATATTAATTGAGGTCATACTTCATGACAGGCATTGAAAAAGCCACTGATGAGGGTTCAAGCAATGAATTTTTTAAAAATGTGACAGAAATCATTTCCCTCATAAAGTTTATGTTTTAGTTTGTGAAAGAGAAGGAAAAATAAATACAAAATATATAGTATGATAGATGGTGTTAAGTACTTTGCCATATATATATATATAGAGAGAGAGAGAGAGAAGGAGAGAGAGAAGTGAATAGAGATTGAGTGAAAGGAGATTGGTTTAAATAAGGAGACCAGAAAAGTTTTATCAAAGAGATAAAGTACGAATATCGATTTTATGGAAATAATGGCATGAGCCATGGGGGTACCAGTGAGAAGAGTGTTCTAGGCAGAGGATACTGCAAAAGCGATATGTCTGATACAAGTGGGTATCCAGGAGTTGTTAGAAGAACAGAAGAGAGATTCCCGTGGCTAAGGGTGTACATTTTAAGAAAGTTGAAAGAGAAATAAAAGGATGCTAGACCACAGAAGGTCTTGTAAACCATAAAAAGTCTTTAACTTTGATTCTGAGTGAGGTGAGAAGTCAGTGGAATTTGAACAGAGGAATGACGTGATTTAACATATTGGTAAAGAATGACATTAGCCATTGAGTTGAAAGTGGACTGAAGGAGGGGCCAGAGCAGGAGAAGGGAGTCCAGGTGTGTGGCTATCACCATCAACATGCCAATGAATGACGCAGGCATGAGTGAGGTTGACAGTGGTGGAGGTTGTGCGAGTGGTTACCTTTTGGATATGTTTTGAATGTGGTGCTAACATGATCAGTTGAACTATCAAACTGTCTAACTTCAGTTTTATGTATTTCCTCAGCTTTATTGATGTATGTATTCATTCTGAAATAATTACCATAATCAAGTTAAATACCACATCTATCACTTCACATCGTTACCTTGTGTGTGTGTGTGAAAACACTTAAGATCTCTTAGCAAATTTCAAGTATATAATACAGTATGATTAACCATAGTCACCATGCTGCACATCAGAGTCCCCAGAACTTACTCATCTGATAACAGCAAGTTTACACCCTTTGGCCGACATCTCCCCATTTTCTCCAGCTTCAAGCACCTGGTAACTAGCATTCTACTCTCTGCTTCTGTGAGTTTGACTCGCTTTGATTGCACATGTAAGTGAGAGTGAGTATTTGTCTTTTTGGTCCTGGCTTATCTTCCTTAGCATAATGTCCTCCAGGTTCATCCACATGGTCACAAATAGCAAGATTTCCTTCTTTTTTTATAGTCGAAAATATAATTATATTCCATTGTGTATATATGAACCACAGTTTCTTTATGGATTCATCTTTCAGTGGATGCTTAAGCTGATGCCATATGTTGCTTATTGTGAGTAATGTTGAAAGGAATATGGGAGTATGGATTTCTCCTGGAGATACTGATTTCATTTATCTCAGATACACACCCAGAAGTGGGATTTCTGGGTCATAGGGTAGCTCTACTTTTAATTTTTTTGAGGAAACTTCATACTGCTTTCCATAATAGCTATACCAATTTACATTCCCACCAACAGTGTACAAGGGCTCCCCTTTCTGCACACCCTTGCCAATGCTTATTATCCTTTGTCTTTTTGAAAATAGCAATTCTAACTGGTATGAAGTGCTATCTCATTGTGGTTTTGCTATGCATTTCCTTGATAAATAGTGATGTCGAACACCTTCACATATGCCCATTGGTCAGTTATATGTCTTTTTTGAAAAAAAAAAATCCTCTATTCCCATCCCTTGCCCATTTTTAATTGTTATTTCTTTCTCTATTGAGTTATGTGAGTTAGAGTTACTTCTATATTTTGAATATTAACCCCTTATCAGATATATGGTTTGCAAATACTTTCTCCCATTCCATAGGCTGCCTTTTCATTTTGCTGATTGTTTCCCTCTCCTGTGCAGAGGTTTTCAGCTTAGTTCCACTGGTCTGTTTTTGGTTTGTTGCCTGTGATTTTTACATCATATCAAAAAAAAATTGTCAAGACTAATTTCAAGAATTTTTTCCTTATACTGTCTTCTAAGAGTTTTATGGTTTCAGGTCTCACATTTAAGTCCTTCATTTATTTTTGAGTTAATGTTTTTGTATATGGTATGAGATAAAGGTCCAACCTACATTCCCAACCACCTGCTCTAATTACTCAAGGACTAGTACCAGAGAGCAAGGGATAGCCTCTATAGCCCAGAGCCCACTCATGTTATCCAAAGTAGCTAATTAATCCTGCTGACTCTGCCTTATCTGTTCATTCTCTTGGAAACTGCAGTGAAGGCTCTTGTTCACAGTTTCTTCCTCTCGCTCTGCCTCCTGACCAACTCTGGTGTTTCCTTATGTGGTGCCCCATGGCACAGCATGCCCCCTTCTTTTGGGAACTGTGAGTAAGAAACTACCTTTTCAATGACAATTGTTTTCTGATCATTGTTCTTACCATACCTAAATACTAATAAAACTCATGTTAAAACAGAGATTCTTTGATTTGTACTGGCATGGTCAACATATTTGAAAAAGTAAGAGAAATAGGGTTGGGGAGAGAGAGTATTTACCTATGATTTAGTCCCCCAAAACGGCATGTGCTGATCACACAGAGATGAAATCCCACTTGCCCTTTCATGTGGTAGCCTTTGAGGCAAAAGCCTAACCTTTCATAATCCTGTATTGAGCAGGTAGGGTGTATCCAGACCTAAGAGAGAGAGGGGACTCAGCCTCGGGCTTTGAAGAAGTACTTTGGCTGAGGACATCTCTCAGAGAGGGATTCTGCTAAGCCACCAAGATGCTCAGCAGCTGGTGGAACGAATGCCTTATTTCTGAGGGAGGGTTGCCAAGGTGCGCTCTGCACATACTATTAATATATTATAGGATGATCAATCTGCCAAATGAAGTCGAGATTACAGCATGGATGAGCTTTCTGAGTAAATCATCATCACTGAAGACATTAAATGCTGTAGTTCAAGAGGTGCTAAAAGTGTATGCCAAATGTGAAGTCAGATATGTCCCCTCAGTCCTGGCAGGAAAATAAATGTAAAATAAATTAGCCATTTACAACTTTGCAAAACCTAACACCCTGTGAAGATTTATCAGCTAGACCATGAAAAAAAAAATTGACTGTCTTTGACAAAACAATTAAAAATAAAAATTGGTGCAACTGAAGTCCAAATAAAATAAGCTTCAAGAGCATACGAAATGTGGAAATAAAAGTTTGCCAGATCTCTCTCTCTCTCTTTCTTTCTCTCTCTCCCTCCCTCTCTCCCTCCCTCCCTCTCCTTTTTTTGTGGCTCTAGAATTTCCTATCATTTTGAAGATTTGTGATTGGCTAAACAGGATAGGCCTTAATTTAAAGGTCGCTAAATGTTAGGAAACCTTGACAAACACTGATTGAGTTCCTCTTCCACCAACAGCATTGAGCACAAGGCGTGGCCACTTTAGATTCTGAGTGGCACCAGTGTGATTCCAAGGAAATTTTCTATCGGTTCCAGCCGTTTTCTCTCTAGCATTTAGAGAATAAATGTACACTTACTATTTCTTCATTATTCTATGAAGCAATAATAAAAATAGATACCTTATTTAAAAAGATACTATAGTTGAGCCACAAAGTCTGATGTGTCATTTAAAACCCATAAGAATACTGTAAAATAATTGGGAAACAAATATAAGAAAGAAAGTAAGTTTATAGAGAGAAAGCAAACATTAGAGATTCCATAAGAATTCAAAGACACCATGGCAGAAGTACAGCAGGAACTCAGTCAAGGGGCAAAAAAAGTGAAGATCATGAGATGTTGAATGCATGAAGGTTTCTCTAAGACACATGTCCTTTAGGACATATTGTCTGAATGCAATGGCTTGGTTGCTTCTTCATGTTGTCTTTGCACTCTATTTCAAATATTGATATAGCTACAGGATCTTTTACAAGGTTCTGTACAATCCAGCCCATATTTATTGTTCTGGTCCCATCTTTGAGGCAGTGGAAGACACAAAGTTAACTATTAACAACACCTAATACATTTTGAGCATTTAATGTGGACTTGACTCCAAATACATCTCTTTAAACACTCAAATCATCCCTTTGGTGATGAGCTTATTTATTATTTTATTTATGGATGAACGAGCTGAAGCTTAGGAACATTAAGCAACTTGCCCAAGGGTATAAGCTTGTAAACTGAATAGGACAGACTAGAACCATAATCAGTCTGATTACAGAGTTTGATAGTCAAATCATTCAGTTCTATATTGTCTAGTCTATAGGGAAAGATTTATTATTACTAGTAGGATTCTAAAAGATAGGGGAAACTGATTTATCCTTGAAGAGCTAGTTGGAATTAGGTGATTAAAATAGTAGTTGTGGAGGGAGTAGAGTTTGCATAAAGACACAGCTTCAGAATATTGTAGAGTATTTTTAGGAATCATGAGCAGGTATTATGTTAGTAATTATAAAACAAGGTTGGAACAATATTTTAAGAACTCTATATTTTTGTCCATCCATAAATAAATCCAGCAACTATTCTGAACTGGTAAGTGAAATCATGTTTGCATTTGATATTTAGAGAGAGGGCTGCCTTATCATTGTAGAATCTGGATAGCTTGGAGTAGAAAACAAGTAGAGCCCTAAATTTTGATTTCCTTGTCTGGCTACATTCTGGAGGTCACGTTTCTATAATAGGAAAGAGAGAGGAGACATTTAAGAAAGCCCAAATTCTAGACCAGTAAGAAGCGGAATGGATTTTACTTCATACAGCATCTCCGCTACAATTATCCCATCAGAATTAAAAAAAAAAAAGAGTATTACCTTTCTCTCTGTTAGTTAAAATCTTTATAGTTGTTATCAGAAAACTAATAAAAAGCAACTTTGAGGGGCAGTGAGGTATTTTCAGTAGCCTCTTCAGTGCTCTCCCACTCCATGCCACCTGCACCATTTTTTCTAGTAGCCCTTTTTGTTTCTTTTCTTCCTTTTTTTTTTTTTTTTTTGAGATAGAGTTTCACTTCATTGCCCAGGCTAGAGTGAGTGCCGTGGCGTCAGCCTAGCTCACAGCAACCTCAATCTCCTGGGCTCAAGCAATCCCACTGCCTCAGCCTCCCGAGTAGCTGGGACTACAGGCATGCGCCACCATGCCAGGCTAATTTTTTCTATATATGTTAGTTGGCCAATTAATTTCTTTCTATTAATAGTAGAGTCAGGGTCTCACTGTTGCTCAGGGTGGTTTTGAACTCCTGACCTCGAGCAATCCGCCCACCTCAGCCTCCCAGAGTACTAGGATTACAGGCGTGAGCCACCACGCCTGGCCGCTTTTTTGTTTCTTTTTTGTGTTTTTATTTAAAAATTGTTTTTGAATATATATTTTTCAGTAGCCCACTCTTTTCCTATTCTCAGCCATGTGGTTTGAACTGGATTAATGTCATCCTCAAGGAATTATCCTATGACATTGCTCTGGTCATAGTAATTATTTAATGGATAAGAATGTAACACCCTCAAAACAAACAATGAAAGAAACACTTATTGAGAATTCTGTAAAGGCAATGTTTCTTCTTCACCATGTAGAGATTACAAAGGGACCATTCTTTTCTTTAGGGCTTGGTAGAAGGATGATAGGAGGCTTGAAGTTGCTACAGTCCTTTTCCTACCACAAGGATAAAGCCCAATTAGAGGAAATGCAATGTAGAAATAGTGAAGCTTGAGTTCAGAATTAAGCTATACCTGAGGCTAGCTTATAGGTTTTTCAATTAAACAAGGCAATACATTGTGAAAAGCTGGTTAAGTAGATTTTTCTGTTTTTTTGCCACAAGAAGTGACCAAGGTAGGACCCAACCAGGTGTCTCACATTCAGCTCTTCCCAGGTCTTATAGAGAACTGTTTACACCTGTCTACAGTCTGTTACAATGTAACTGAACTTGGGTAATGATGAATAACATGTCAAAATTTCACCAAGAACCTACATGTCACAGCTTATCAATAACATGTGGAAAAGAGGTTTTGAAATAGGTAATTATGATTTACTTTTTAGGGTGGTGTGACTATGGATATAATAGGCTTGGTAAGTCCTTCTTAAGCCTTTCTTGCAAAACCTTGTGAGATTTTACCCTAGGCAGGAATAGTACCAGAAGCATCTCTTGTGAGGAACTGTGGAAACTCCAAAACTCTTGCTTGTTGTTTTCTCTGATGTTGTATATCAGGCTTTGGTGAGATTATACATCTTAAGTTATCAAAATAGAGTATGAATTTTACTTAATTTGTGTGTCAGTGGAATCATGTGTCAAGGCGCTAAACAATTCAACTTGTGAGACTTGACAAGTGATTTGGGATAGACAGATCCAACATGAAAACTGAGTCCTAATTTCTTCAAAGCTGGGTGGACATTAAGAGAAGATGGTTATGGTTTTGAGCACGGGCCCCTCTATGCTCAGTGCACAAATAACTGGAGCTGCCCTACAGGGTAAATCCCCATGGAGAATCAGGCCATGGGGATTTGATATGAGGCCTTTGACGTCAGAAAGATGTGGTCTGTGTATTCCTTACCCTGGTGACTCTACTCACCTCTGTTTACAAGTCACAAAAAAGGGAGATTTGCAGAGACTTTTTCTTATTAATTGCCCTTAACGCAATTTCCTTTCTGTACTATGCTCCATCATTAGTTTCTGTAAGCCCCCTATAATGTCTAATCATCTTTCTTCTTAAATTCTTGGTCTTACATAACCTCTGCCACCTTCTTGGTTCTAAAGCGCAATGGACTCTTTCTACCCTTATGTTACTTGCATTTTCTGCACTATTCCCTACATTCTATACTTTGTCAGATCTTCCTCATTCTCTCGGGCGCAGTTAAAATGACCCTTCTTCAGCTGTATCAGGTATCCCTGCTATGATCAAACCTTGCAGCCTATAATTTTCATTCAGAGGCCGTATCATGTTTCGTGTTTATATATGCACAGACATAGTTGTTTAATGACTTGCATATTGCACTAAACTTGAAGCACATCAAGGGCAAGAACTTGATGTATTTGTTTATTGCTGTGTCTCCAATGCCTACCACAGTGTCAAGCATTTAGTAGACATCAAGTAAATAATTTGCTATTCAACAAAATGATTACATGTTCCTCATTCTGTCCTCTGAGAGAGAGCCTGTATTAAGAATCATGTTAGTATGACCTAGTGGCTTAATAGCAATCGATCACACTATTCATAGACACTCTGAGCTCACAGAGCAGCATCATTTATATTTTTCCTCCTTCAATTCTGCCTATCAGACCTGCAGATCTCTGGGAGGATCTGCCCAATGATGAGTCCTGCCCTCGGCCTTTCTGCTTTTACTTTCTGAACCTGACTTCTGTGCTTAGGGCAAATTAATTACTCTCTTCCTGTCCAAGCACTTTTGGAAAAGAACTGCTGCAAAGCCTGATGAGTCCTGGAAGATCAAAACAAGCCTAGATATTGTTGTCTGCTTGTCAGACCCCATTGCAGAACTCCTTAAATGTTGGCGGATTTGGCATTTGATTACTCTCAGTGCAATCCCTGAGGAGGCTTTATCTCGGATGTTGCTTTTAAAAACAAATTTCTTTAAGCACAACTTGCTGGCTTCATTCCCTCCCTCACTTTCCTTGCAGCTTGTGAATGCACTCAGTCAGACTTTGGCCACCCCACCCTTCACTGACCTGGTCAAATAACACAACTTGTTCCATGAGAATGACTCTTAAATACTGTTAGTGCCTGACAAGTGAGAACAGAAGCTGTCTTCTTCTTTCTTCCTTCTGGAGTAGTAAATGATCTACTTATCTAAGGTGATTTCCACAGATAGTCCTCTTATAGTTGCTATTTTATGATTTAGCAGAGTATTTCTTCAACAGAGCATTTCTAAACATTTTCCCTGCATTCCAATGATAATCCAACTTTCTCCCTATTTTCAAAGACCAATTGAATGAAGTTCTTAGGGAATATAGTCTATGACTTCATGCTGTGGGTATTTTCCCTAATCTCTTATTTCAGCAAGGATATTTGTTTATAAATAAAATAGCTATATTGGATTTAAACAAGGAATGTTGACTAAATTGCATTTGGCCAAACCAGACAACCTGTTGTTCTAGGAAGAAATAGTGGCTATGCTCATTCGTTTGCCTTTTAATGTTTATATTACCTGTTAGGTGAAAGTTGATTTTAGATTAAAAGACAGGCTTAAGTGGATTTATCCTTGAATATTAGTTATTTTTGAAAATCTTACTATAGCCATTGACTTTAAGGAAACGTAATTATAATAGTTTAGCTTGGAGGGGATTTTACTTTTGATTTTCTAATAAATTATACATACAGCTGAAAGGATGCTGGGGAAGGATTTATATGAGGAGTATACTCAAAAGGCATGTACAGCAAAATGCATTTTGCTATTTGCCTAATCTTCTGGTTTTATGTTAAAAACATTTAATTTTCCAATTAATATCTAAAGCTGGACTGTGCACAAAATGACACAATATTCAGGGTGGAAACTCCATTTCCTCTCCTCTTTTACCCATCCATAGTAAGGAAACATTTTCAAATTAAGTATAATGTTTAGGCATCAGTGAGACAGGAGACCAACCCAAAGTAGTGTCACTTGCTGCAGAGTCCCATATTCTATCAGCAAACTGCAGTTTCTTTTCACTGCTTTTGGGATAAGAGAATTAAAAAAAAATTGCAAAAAAATTGTCAGCATAGTTGCCAAAGAGTGTTTCCAATTTATTATTATGCATTTGTGCTTGGCTCTTCTTTTACAATAATTCTTAAATCTCATTCTCAGAATGAGAACTCAGAATTCTTTGTCAGTGTGAAGGTCATTAATTTTAATTAAATGGAAATCTTTCTTTTTTTTTACACTAAAAATGAGGATTAGTCTTGATAAGTTTCATTACATAAATAGAGAAAATTAAAATTTATAACACATCTCTAGATAGATCTAAAATGGTCTCATCAAAAGCCTATTAGTTCACAAGAAAAAAGTATCTCAGTGGGTTATATTACAAGATGTAACCAGAATCCAGAGAAAAAAGCATGTTTTTACTGAGCTCGTTTTTGTGGTTGATTTTACTTTGCCAACATTATTTTACACTTCCATTATAACATTACAGTTAAGGAGGTAAAGATAACATCAACTTTTTACAGGCTTTGGTTAAAATCACTCATTTACTATAATTATAACCTATATCTGTGCTTTTGCTTTTGGTCACCTAAAAAATAACTTTTATATGTAGCACCTCTTTTTTGAGTGGTTTACTAGAGATAGTATATGCATTAGACATAAATGTGTAGAATCATAATTCTATTTCTACCACTTATTAGCTCTCCAGAAAAATAACATCAGGTTTCTGAGCTTCAGTTGTCTTAACTTTAAAGTGAGGATAATAATTCCAAAGGTGTAGGGATGCTGTGAAATATTCTTTGAATTCATGAATATGGTATACCTTTCCACTTACAGTCGTTCACCAGATAATTACCTTTTGGTCTATGATAGACCACATACACATGGTGGTCCCATATCATTATAATGAAGCAAAAAAATTCGTATCACACAAATATTTATCATTGTGTTACTCTTTCCTTACACTGCTCAGGACAGTACTATGCTGTATAGGTTTGTAGCCTAGGAGCAATAGGCTATCATATAGTTTAGTTTAGCATACGTACTAATTCGTACTATCTAGATTTTTGTAAGTACACTGAGTGATGTTCATATAACGATGAAGCTGTCTAATCACTCATTTCTTCGAATGTATCTCTACTGTTAAGCAACACATGACTGTGTTTTTGTCTTCATTTTCTTTCATTGATGTTTTATAGTTTTTAGCGTAGATGTTTTATAGTTCTTAGTATACAGATCTTTTACCTGGTTGGCTAAATTTATTCTGAAGTATTTTATTCTTTTTGATGCTATTGTATTTATTTTCTTTACTGTTAAAGGATAATCAATCAATGTTATTGTAAATAGGATTTTTAAAATTTTTATTTGTGAAAGTTTGTTCTTAGTGTAAAGAAACACTCCTGATTTTTATATGTGGATTATGTATCCTGCAACATTAGTGAATTTGTTAGTTCTTACAGTTTTTTAATAGAGTCTTCAAAGTTCTCTCCATATAGAATCATGTCATTTGCAAAAAGAGATGATTCTACTTTGGAAAAAAGATGAATGGAGATAAGTGGTTATGTAGCATTTGCTATATATTTCAGTTGTTGACTTTTCCCCATTCAATACTCATGACAACCCTAAGAGATAAGTGCTCATGTTGAAGAAAGTTGAGAAAAAGGAAACAATCTCTAACATTTATTTCAAAGAAAACTTGCCCATAGGACTAAATTATAAAATAATATTTCAAGCCTTAGGATATTTGTGTTCATAATGACATGCTGAGAAAAATATGTATGCTTCATTTATGTAGTGTTACAATCAAGCCATGAAAATAGTCCTGAACAAATAAATGTAAATGTAAGTTGTTATACTATTTGGTGTGAGTTTAGAGGCTTTCTGATTTAATTTCCCAATTTTCCAAGAGCAAGTGATCCTCTTAGTGTCTGAGGGGGAGCAAAGAATGATCAGGGGGTGTGAGAGATGGTGGGGGAGCTCTAGGCTCAGGTGGTGGCAACTGCATCTTATACCATTAAACAATCTTCTCAATTTAGTCTTTCCTCTCTCCATTACTTTAGAATTACACAACAGCTCCAAATCATGAACATACGTTTTTTGTTTTTTTTTGAGACAGAGTCTCACTCTGTTGCCCTGTCTAGAGTGCCGTGGTGTCAGCCTAGCTCACAGCAACCTCAAACTCCTGGGCTCAAGCAGTCCTCCTGCCTCAGCCTCCCGAGTAGCTGGGACTACATGCATGTGCCACTGTGCCTGGCTAATTTTTTTCTATATATTTTTGGCTGTCCAAGTAATTTCTTTCTATTTTTAGTAGAGACAGGTTTATGCTCTTGCTCAGGCTAGTGTTGATCTCCTGAGCTCAAAAATTCACCGACCTCGGCCTCCCACAGTGGTAAGATTACAGGTGTGAGCCACTGCATCCGGCCCTGTCTGAGTTTTTATGGCAAACTCTGGCTCTTTCCTCATTGCCCACTGCACATCAGGCAAGTAGATTGGAGCTTCTTTGGCTCTGCTAGTCCATTGCTATTTTTCTACCCATTTCCTTCCTTTGCATGCTGCTAGCATCTCTCATCTCAGGTCCTCCCCTGTGTCAGATTTTCTCTCTTTTTTGTAGACTTACGTCTCTGTTTTCTTCACTATCATTTTCCCCCAGTGGTCTTTTTGAGAGATCTCAGGCTTTAATATGTACATTCAATCTACCTCATTTGACCAGAGGCCCTTGCATCCATTTACACATCATCTCTTTACACGATTAACGATTGATGTTATTAGGCATGCTGTGATAATTTCTATTAGCAGTCTGAAGCCCCAGTTCTCCTTCTCAATAAATCTTCCCATCCCCAGGGTGTGCAGATACCAGTCTCTCTAAACCCTACCAACATCTATACATTTGGACATACTCCTTGTTCTAAGTCCTACCCTTATATTTGTTTGGTCACCCTGTTTTTAGGTTGGTTCCAACTATGAAGTATCAATACGTATCAAACTTAATTTGCATTCTGATCATATTGTAGTTAAGAAAACATATGGCAAAATTTAGATTCAGTGTTTTCAGCTACGGTCACCTATGTATCCAAGCACTTAGGTAATGTGATTAATCTAAAGTAAATTGTCATGCTATTTGAAAATTTCTAAACTACTATTATAAAGTTAAACCCATATGTACAGCACATGCTGGACATAATGAAAGATCATAAACCTTGGTATAAAGTGGTGTTCAAATGAATATGCCACGTATCTCTCTATGAGCTTTAATATCTAAGAAAGAATATACGTTTCGGAAGGAAAGACACGGATTCATAAAATCATAAAAAAATGCAGCTTGAAATAGCCCATTTCTTTTAGCTGTCAGTGAATTTTTGGTTGTTGCTTTGCTTTTGTTTTATAGCTTTCTTTGGCTCTATAAAGTATCTTGACACACTGCCTGAGACCTCTGGCTTGCTATCTATTCCATTTTTTTTTTTTTAAAGTAAGTGAGATGCCATTTTAAAAGGCACTGAGGCATCACTGTTAAATTACACCCACTGTATGTGCAGACAGCCATGGAGCGTGCTCACTCCTACTTACTTGTTCAGCTTTAATTTATTTCTGCCTTAGGATCACAGTGGTAATCACCATGGTATGATAAACTTGATACTTGGATAGATTCAGAGCTGGACAATCTTCCTTATATGGTCTACGTGTGACTTCATATTTTACAGGTCAACAGTTTTACTGGGAATTGAGATATTCTACTCAAATGAAGAATATGTAGTAACTTGGAAGTTGAGCAAGAGACAGAAATACAGGACATCCAAATTGGAAAGGAAACATTCAAATTATCCTTGTTTTCTGATGATGTATTCTCATATTTAGAAAAACCTAAAGACAACCAAAAAACATGTTAAAACTTATAAATTCAGTAAAGTTGCAGAGATACAAAACTGACATACAAAACCAGTAACATTTCTATATGCAAATAACAATTAGCTAAAAAGATACCAATAAAGCAATCCAATTTACAAGAGTTACAGAAAAACAATAAAATGCCTAGAAATAAATTTAACCAAAGAAGTAAAATTTTGATAAAGAAAACTATAAAATTCTTATGAAAGAAATTGAAGAGGACACAAAAAGTATTGTCATTCTGATGGATTAGAAGAATTAGTTAAAATGTCTGTACTATGTGGAAACAACCAATATGCCCAATAATTCACAAGTGGATTAATAAAATGTGGTATATATATACCATGGAGTTGTACTCAGCCACAAAAAACAATGGTGATCCAGCACCTCTTGTGTTATCCTGGATAGAGCTGGAGCCCATTCTACTAAATGAAGTATCATAAGAATGGACAAATAAGCACCACATGTACTCACCATCAACTTGGTATTAACTGATCAACACTTAATGTGCACATATAGTAGGAACATTCACTGGGTGTCTGGCAGATGGGAGGGGTGAGGCGGGGATGGGTATATTCACACCTAATGGGTGCGGTGCACACCATCTGGGGGATGGACATGCTTGAAACTTTGACTCAGGTGGGACAAAGGCAATATATGGAACCTAAACATTTGTACCCCTGTAATATGCTGAAACAAAAAAAGTAGAAAATTTATTCACTTTGCTGATTATTTTCATATATTCAGCAATTATGTTTTGCACTGAATTGGAGTCATCTTTCGTTCTGGGAAAACTGAAGGTTAGCCTTTAGAAATAGTTTGTTTTGGCAAGTGGATTGATGAGTGATAGGGCATGGTATGGTCCTTTCTCATTGCAAATTTCAGTGATGATTGCTGGCAGAAGGTAAACAATAAGGAGGCTTCACCTCAGGTGTGCGAGCATACCTAAATTAAGGTGAGCTGCACCTAGTCACTCAGGAGGAAAAGGACTGATCAGAGTGTCAAATGATTTATTTCCAGTGAAAACTACAATTCCTTGTCCCAAATACTATGATTTATTTAGTAAAAAGAGGGTATCATCAAAACCTAGACAAAGATTAGTGGTCTTACGGAACATGAATAGCATAATTATTCCTTAACAAGTAAACACACTCAGTGGCTTCTCCACATGCACTCTTACTGTATAAATAATTATTCCAATTAGCGTTAGCCAGACGCTGTGGAAAGGCTCAGGTAAAAATGCAGTGGAAAGCAATGTAAGCAAGATTATCTTTCATTCTCAGTAGAATAAATCCAAGTCACGCAGGGAAGAGGTTCATGGCAGAGCAATGCAGGTGGCAAACCAATTTGAAAATTACATAACCAAATTAGGTCAATAAGAAGAGTGTAATCTGTAGGAAAATCAATCTAATTACCATTATTGTCGCCAATACTTGGTATTAAGCAATAGCGAACAATGACCCAAGATCACCAGTTAATTTGGTTTGGAATGAATCCCAAAATATGGGACTTCCTTTGATTATAAAGTATGGACAGATACTAATTATATAGAAATGACCACAGTGTGCCCCTATTATTGACATGGTGCTTTTTTTTTTTTTTCAAATGGCATTTAATGTCCAGTGTATCAAGTAAGCCTCCCTATGACAGTATAATATATGTTTAAGATCTTATCCTCTGAAGCCGACTACCTTCAGTGCAAACGCTCACTCTGATGCTTACCCTCTGTGAACCTCAGTGTTCTCAGTTGTGAAGTATGAGCTAACAACAGGACCTACTTCCTAAGGGTGTTTAAGATGAAAACCAATGAAGAACATATGGGCAGTTTAAATAACTCGATAAAGATCTTAGAGCTCATTGGTGGTAGAATCAGGAAGCAAAACACACAGTCGGCTTCTAGAGTCCATTCTACCAGCCACGTATTCTGTTGCAACTAATGAACTCTGCCAATACAGCTAGTAAAACAGCCTTAGATAAGACATAAAGGAATGGGTGTAGCTGTGTCCCCTATAAGATTTTATTTTCAAAAACAGATGCTGAGCTAAGTTTTCTTTCAGGCCATAGTTTGTCATGTGAATCAGAGAATGAGGATTTCAATCCAGTCTTTTGATGAAGTCCAGTATTCTTTCTAGCCTCTCTTAGTTATCTTTCTCTGTCCTATATTATTTTTGGGAACAATGGGGGAATGAGAGCCTATGACGTCTTAGGCTGTTGCTAGAACCAGTGGTCTAAGATTCTATCATACAGTCCCATTGCATCTGAAGATAATTTAATGACTATTAGTCAGGAAAAAAACGTAAAACAATTAAAAACAAATTGTAAGTATGGTGGAAACAGCTCAGATCATGGTAAAAATTTCTTCCTTGACCCCTCATTCTCTACTTAAATCAGAATTTCATATTTATTCAAGGAGAGAATGTATATTTGTTACTGGACCCTCTTACACTTTTTATTTGCTGGCTGCAAGGTGATATTTGTAGTTAGAGTGACCATATGTTCTTGTTTGCCTGCGAAAGCTCCAGTATATGTCTGTTATGCTTATCCAATTGCTAATGGGATCTTTTTTTCTCCCTTGTACAAATGTCCCAATTTGGATGAAGAAAAAAAAATGTGGGATCATCCTATTAATAGAAGATGGAATCCAATTTAGGGATTTCTACTTTTCTTTGGAAGCTGCAGAATTTCTACCTAAAGGATAGAGAAGGCATATCTAGATGCATGATTCCCATCTAAGATTCCTTTCATTTTAGCAAACATCTATGGAGTACCTCCTATGCATCATGTACTGTGAACGACACTGGAAATAACATACACTTTCAGAAGTTTTCATTTTAGTATTGGAGAGAGATTGTGGAGGCTGGTGCAGGCTGTCTTTGTCATACATCCCTTCCATCATTATGTATTCCACATGACCCAAATTTTGTTCCGGAGCAGAGGCAGGGCACATCCCTTTGCCCTGCCACCAGGATCTGGTCATGCTTGCTATGTACTAATTGGGCCCTAAGTAAATACTGTGGAATGAATAACTGAGTACTAGTCAAAGGTTTCCTCATTAAGTATTGATTTTTTATTCCCATATCGCACTAAAAAGGGGGAGTAAATTATTTTATAGAATTTAAAAGGCTTGGTTGAATGGATGGAAATACTTGTCTTCATATTCTATACTTACTGTTTAGTGAGAGCTTACTTTGAGCACACCAGGCTCAAAGTAAAACTCATGTGCCGTATGGCACTTAATCCTTAACATTGTTTTATGAGGTAGGAGGTATTATTATTATTTTTACATTATGAATAATAAAGCTGAAACTCAAAGAATTTAGGGGATTTATGTAAGGCAGCACAGCTAGTACATGGTGGAAACAGAATTCCATCCCATTTTTGATTCCATGAAGATTGAAAATGTTATGACAGCTGTTAAACATAGCATAACTTAGATATACAAAAACTCAGTGGTAGCCTTGACTAAACTGCTTGATTTCATACTACTAATATCACTACTACAAATACTGCATGGGCTATACTTATCTTAAAAATTATGTGCTGTTTATCTAAAATTCAAATGTAACTAGGTATACTAGATCTTCATTTCCTAAATCTGCAACACTATCTGTTACTCATTCTGTAGAGCATATTTTACTAGGAAAGCATAAAAACATAAAAAAAGCTCTAATACAGTTCCCTTCTCAGTTGTTTTATATCTCATCCCTGATTTCATGATCATGGGTATATGTGGACAAAGAAAATATTCCCAGTGCAATTCTGACAAAATGCAGTCAAAGCCCCATTTATTTTCCATTCAGCTCACATGGTGTACATTATTTGATTAACCAGAAACTGTGAATACCCAAATGTCCCTTGAACAATCAATATATTGAGCCTTGTGACCCCACTGCGCAAGTTAATCCCCGAGTGTGATTCCTCTAGCTTTCTTTTTGTGGTGATGAGACCCAGTACAGAGTACAGTTGTCAAAATTTACTGCATATAAATTACAGCAATAGGCACAAGCAGGTGGAATGAGTACTAGCATATACTGGCTATTATAAAGCCTAGAAAGAAAGCCTAAAACTAAGTCTTCAGAGTTCCTGCCATCTCCTTCCAGGGAAATTAGAATAATTATGTATAAAATTCATTATATACTTAATAGAAAATGGTTTGCCAAGTTTTTGGCCCCTGGACTTCTAATTCCAGCTCCCTAAAGGTGTCCACAGATATCCTTTGTAAAACTACCATCCTTCCCCTAACCAGATTTGTTCAAACCAATGATTGGAAAACTTCTCACATCCTTGCAGCAAAATCATTTGTTCAAGGAAAGATTTATGACCTGATGTGAACCAATGAGATGGTAAGAGACATTTATTTCTGGAAAGAAAAGCATCTCCTCTATCGTAAGAAATCATAAGAAATTTTTCCTCTCCCTTTGGATTTGGTGGCTTAGGTGCATTGGATGCATGGTTCCATGTTGTTTACTACCATGAGGAGAGAGGGGATGGAAACTCCAGGTATCATTTTTGTGATGAGCCATTTTAGCTTTGAGAATAAAACTGATGCTACGGAAGTAAGAGAAATGTTATTCACAAAGTAGCCACGATCTAGGTGGCATAATTAGAAATTTTGGATCAAGTTTCAAAGTCTCTAGATTTTTTTCCCCCATGAGTTAATACATTTTCTTTGTTGCCGGTTTGAGATGGCTTATATTTTCCCACTTGCAAAACAAAGACCTCTAAATGATACACCTGTGTCTGTTCATTTGCATTTCTATTTGCACCCACTCCAGGAAAAAAATGTAAGGTGGTTTATCAGAAAACACAGAATACAAAAATGAAACACAGGTTAGAACTGTGTAATAAAGAAAAGATGTACATATGTGGAGAATGGGAAACACTGAATATGAAACAGAGCCAGGTAAAAATGCTCATGGTCTTTACTCTTGCTATGGGCAGCTCTGACATGTGTTATGAGCTTCCTAGTAGGCAATGCAAAGGAAACAGCTTGTTTAATTATGCCATTCACTGTTCTCCAGCTGAATTCCAAGAAATTGCTCAAGAGAATCACAAATTATAAATATCTAAAAGAAGTTATTAGAAAGGAAATGATCACTTTACAGTGGAGCAATTAGGAGCTCACACTTGAGCTGAGCCATGAGAGATGGGGTAAGGCATATGTGGAGGAGAAGACAAGGAACATTTCAGGACAGGGAAACAGCTTGAGCAAGTCTATGCCTAGGGTGAAATTGTGTAGAGGACTATGAAGACGTAAGAATAAAGCTGAGAGCTGTTACAGTAAGATGTAGGATAATTAGCTATTTTAGAACACAGGATCAAATTATAGAGCAAAAAAACAAACAAACAAACACAAAACTAATAACACACAGGTATAATCCTATTAAGAGTAGATGTTATCTAAAGGTTATCAACTAAGACTAAATTTCTTAGAATGTCAAAAATAAATCCAAGTGCCAGTAATTTTGGTTTGATGAAAAATGGAAAGTCTACAAATAAATCTCAACCAAAAATAAAACTGAGAATTAAACAAACTCCCCTGCAAAAAGTAAACAACATATTGAGCTTATTTCTCCTGTTGTGTAAATTAGGCTTTAGTAGTAATTTAGGTAACGTTCACTCCTTAAGCCAGATATCTAAATATTTAAAATAATTCTTACTTGCATCCTGTCTAAATTATACATCTGAAGAAGTTTCAGCATTTTTTAAAAATCTGATAGGATGGAGAGTGGAAAATAATAATAGTAATACTTGCTTATGGGCAACCAATTTTTATTATCATCATTCTACCTGAAGTGCTCTATTAACTGTCTCTATCACATACTTAAATTACAATACCTGCAAATCAGGTATTGTAGGTACCTGAATATGAATCATTAGTGGATAGTGTATAATATACAACCATTGAATACTTGTGGATTTCAACTATATTTTGGTGTAATTATCATACTAATTATGTAACCTTGAACAAGTGAATTAACTTTTGAGACTTGGGTCCCTGATTTGCAAAAGAGGTGCAATAATAACTATATATCAGGGTTTTATGAAGATTAAGTGAGAACATATTTAGTAAGTGCCTAGGAGGAGTAACTGCCATGTAAGTAATTACTAAATGCCAAAGTCCTAAGTTATATGAATTATTTTAATTCTCATTAAAGCCCTAGAAACCCCAGAGAGGTTTTTTTCCTCTCTACAGATGAGTAAACTTAGACACAGAGAGGTTTATCAACTTATCCAATATCATCGCTTAAAATGTAATCCACATATATATTGTTCTCTATTTAAGAAACATGCCAAGTTAATGTAACTTATTTTATTTCTAAGGACCCCCCCAAAAATTTTACATAGAATAAAATTATAGGTTCTTGGGGAAATATAGAAGGTAGCTGAGGCCATAAATTATTGTCTCTATTTTACAGACAGTATAAGAAAGTGACAGTAAAATGCAATATATTAACTCAATGGCTTATTATAGGAGGAATCGCTCTCTTTACGTAAGAACCATTTGATGCTACAATCTGCCCATATTAATATGCATTTGGGTAATTGAAAAGGGTACTATTTTTTAAATCACCTGGGAATTGTTTTTGATCAGTGTTCTTGATGTCGTCTTCAATTATGAAGGGATCTTAGTGCCAAAGTTAAAGTGTTTTAGATGATGAAAATGAGAATAATGACACTTACTTACATGGCAAGCATTTATTCCTCTATTGTATAAGCATTCATTTCAGACCTATAAGAAAAAATACTATTAATATTATTGCTCACACTGGATGGTTTAGGAAGCAGAGGTTAAGGGTGGTTCAGTGACTTGCCAATATTCATGTAGCTAGTGAGTTGTGAAGCTTGGATCATAGCCATGTCTGTTTATTTTTAAACTCTTACTCTTTTATTACATTATTTATTCCAGTATATCTCAAAGTTTAATGCACATCAGAATCACTACAAATTGCTGGGCCCCACCCCAGAGTTTCTGATTCAATTAATCAGTGTGGGATGTGTCGTGATAATTTGCATTTTTAACAAATTCCCAGGTTGAGCTAATGTCACCTAAGAATTACATTTTGATGTCTACTGATCTAGTCCAATTGCTTCTTCAGAGATGTAAAACCAAAACTCAGAAAAGGAAAAGGATCTGCTCAAGATCAGAATGTGAATTAATGCACAAAAGAAAACTCAAATCTAGGTCTTTGGTGAATAAACAATGGTCTTTTAAATGTAAGGAGGCACCTGTAATCTATCCCTTTTACATCTACAGCTCAGAGAAATTTTGGGGTAAAGTCACAAGTAATGATGACTTTGAATTATGTTCTGATTCAGCAATTTTACAGTGAATCATGAATTGTGGTTAAGTTAATGAGCCTTCTTCAGTCTTAAATTCCCACATAATGGGTTTACTATTTCCTACTTTGCAGATCTGTTATAAGGATTGCAAATAATTAGAAATTTTCTCCGCTGGAATAGAAGCTCTATGAAGTCAGATACTTTGCTTATCTTTGTTGCTGCATTTGCACATCGGGAACACTGCCTTACACTGCCTTAGACATTTATAAATACTTTTTTATGAATAAATATAAATACCTGATACATCATAGGAACTCCATAAATGGTGGCTTTATTGCTATTTTAATATCATCGTGATCATAATCATCAATTTCCAGAGTTTACAGATTTGTTTCCTATCCTATTTTCTCCCTTTCATATTTTTTTTTATACTCTTTTTACCTGCCAAGCTCTATCATATTTTCCTGTAATGATGTTTCCGTTTTATGGCTTCCGAAAAATAGGCCAGATGTTAAGGTTGCTTTTTTGTTGTTGTTTCAGCAAATTCACATTGCAGCCATTGATCTCTTGCTTTCAAATGGGGAGATCTAGATTACTGCAAACATTGTGACTTTTTCAATCTTTTCAAGCAGTCAGCTTTGATGGGAGGATGGCCATTACTCATTTGGGACATATTTTAACCCATTGGATAAACATGAGACCACTCCTGGTATAGTGTTGGAATTGGCTATACTATCGTCCCACGTAAGAGGTAGATTTCTTTCTTACCCCAATAAACAGGCAAACAGGAAAGTGGCTTTCTTAAAATTATTTTGTAGCACATTCTTCAAGCACAAGATGGTTTGGCCCTAGGTATCCAAGCTACTTGTGAAAGGAAGCATCCATGTACATTAAGATACAGTTTTGAGCAGTTAGCACTTTATGGAGGAAAAGAGTGGCAGAGAGGGAATAATGTCCTGCTAGCCCTAAATCCATGGGTCTCAATCCTGGTTGTATCATAGATTCATTAGGAGAGCTTTTAAAAAAAGTCCTAAAGCACAGACACATTTCAAGACTATTGGAATCAGAATCTGAGGACTGAGTTCCAGAAATCTGAAGTTCTGGAAAGATCGCTTGGCTGCTCAGTTTTCTCCAAGCACCCATTTGAGCATTGTGGAAGTTTTTCATAGGTCCTTAGCATAGTAGGAAAATTAAGTCAAAGTAGCCAGAGTTTTATAATCTTAAACTTGGTCCTTTAATAAAGATTGTCCTTTGTTCTGAAAGCAGCAGCTCTCCCTCGCATTGCTTGGCAAAATCATTAACTAGCATTAAATTAAAAAATGTTGTTTCACCTCAGCTTGGAGCAGTCTACATATTCTGAGGAGGAGGAAGATTGTAATCAAAGCCTGTAATTGAGAACATCTGCCCTTCTGGCTTCAATTTGGGGCTCACATTTGAAATCACTGGTTTCCTTTGTAACGGAGACATGTGACAACCTCAATGTGTATGGCCTGTATGTCTCTATCAGCCATGAGGAGGATGTCTCTCTGAGGCTCAGTTTTGGCTATTCCGATGGAATGGCGTCTATTACTTTCAGATGCCATCCAGATTTCTCAACATACATTCCATGTATGATACTCAGCCTGTACTTTATATCAGGTTTTCCTGGACATACACTGTATTCTGAAAATAGATACGACATAATGGAATAGGAAAGACAATTTTATTTACATTGATTATGGTCTTCCTACTTGTTTTATCTTCAAAATATCCTCTTGAAAAATAACAGACATAGTAATTGCAGCTTCAAAAATTATATATTTGTGATACAATAAAAATATTGGCAATGCTGTTTGTGGGAGAACCTTTAATTTATTTATTTTTAGTTGTACTGGTTGGTGTAATCCAAAAGTCTGGAGATACCATACTCTGCTAAGAAAACACCCAGGATGTGGTAACTCTCAATCATGGTTTTATCGGTAATCAGTTATGACTGTGTGCTATTCAAATGAGCTCTTTAGAGAAGCTTCCCATTTTACCTTGGGCCACAAGAAACTACAGACAAACATCCCTTACATGTCCAGTTTCCATTTCATACAGATCTAAGGACTCAAACTGGTTCCATTTATAACTGAGTTCAAGTATCAAATAACAACAGATAAATATGTGCTTTGCAAGGACATTCTAGCTGCACCCTTGAATCACTCCTTAAAATGCAATCTTTCCCTCCTCTCGCCTCCTGAAGCACCTTATCAGTCTCTTGACTGGCATTTATCACTTGCTTTCTTGAGATATGTGTAATTATATACAAGCAGATTTTGGGCATCTTGTGAATTCAACATTTCTAGTTTCAACTCTTCGTAAGTGACCCTGAAAGGCACATGATTTGTCTCATTTGTCATATTGTTGTGGTATGAATTTAAAACACACTTACTTTGAGCTGGTGTAAAAAAAAAAAATAAGTGATTTAGCTACTATGGTTGCTGGGAGAACCATCCAATATCTCTCAATTCAGCTCTGTGATTCGCTGTTAGTGAAAACTGAAATGGCGTTTAAGTGGTGGTATAAGACTGCTTGTGTTTTGATAGAAATGTGATTCAGAAGAAATAAGTGATCACATTGAATGCTTACTGTGTGTCCAACACTATACAAATAGGTTTATACTCATGATGTGATTGAATCCTCACAACCCTTGAAGTCATTACATTACTAAATCCATCTTGCAGAAGAGGAAAATGAAGCCTAGAGGCTTTGGCTTAGTCATATAGGCAGAGCCAAGATGTGTAGAAAAGGTATGTCTGACACCAAAATATGTAGTGTTTAATTCTTACCATCCTCTAGTCTACCTGCCTCCACCCCATCATTCCACATTATTTCTCATATCTCTTCTATCTGGCCACGAGTTGAGCTTTATTTATATGTTGCTTGGGGCAGCAAAATCAGAACTTTTGTCATAATGGTGATTTGTCAAATATAGATGAATGAGTGAACACAAGAATGCATGATGTATTTGCTAATTTCACTCACTTGCTTTCTGTGTATTTCATCAGCAAAAACTAAATGAGAACAAATATACTTTCATCTGCTTCATTTCATGTCCTTCAGTAATGCAGCAGACATTCTGAACACTGAATAAAAGAACTTCCAGCTGTATGTATGGGGCCCCCAGGTCAAAGAAAGTAAGAAGATACTTCCTGTACTGAAGACATTAAACACTGTGAGTCAACCTCTTTGGCTCATCCTACTGTCAGTTACAGATTTTCAAGAGAACTATGATGTGAACCCAGAATGTACCAAGGAAGCCTTGCCTGCTCTACTGGGAAAGAAAGGAAACAACAGTTGTTATTCTTTCATGATAAATGAGAAGAGTCGCAAATAGCATATAGTTAATATCTCCATCCGTATATATAGCCGTGAAACTAATTAGAGAGTTGTTTATAATTATAATAATGGAGGAGAAAGACAGAGGGCAATGAGGTGCATAACAGGTGATACACCCCATTTTGGGAGCCTCTGGGCAAGCTTCCCTTAGGAAATGATATTTTAATTGAAACTGACAGAGGAAACAGATAGCTAAATTATTAATAGAAAATGCATTCAATATCAGTGGCAGTTGGGTTGCTGAAACAGGGGAGAAGTGCCCAAGGCAGATGGAATAGCTTGTGTAAGGGTTTAAAGCAGAAAGGCCCAGGAACAATTTGGGGCATTGACAAAACTGTGGGTAAATTTGGGTGATTGGAGTCCAAAAGCCATGCTAACCTGGGAAGAAGGGAGGTTACCAATGAGAGAGAGAGGGAGATCACGCATAGTCTCTGGATTGTTAGCCAATAAATAATAAAATTAATCATTATTAAAAATGACCTTCTCTCAAAAACCCTTAAATATTTCCTGGTAATTAGCAGATCAAAAAGGAAATCCATGCTAAATTAAACCCTTAGAAAGTAGTGAAAAGAACACACCATGCCCCAACCTGTCAGACAGAACAAAACTTGTATTTAGAGGGTACTAGCTTTACCTGCCAGCATTATTGGAAAAAAAAAAGATTAAAAACTCAGAAACTTAGTCTTCATCTTAGAAATTAGTAAAAGAACAAGAAAATATATCAGAATTTATAAAAAGTAGGAGTTGAAGAAGACAAAACTGAAAACAGTGAATTAGAAATGAAAAGAAACAAAAAATTGTGATAGGGATAAGAGCATCCAAGAGCTGGTTCTCTGAAAGAAACAAGTAAATAAACATAGATGATAACATGGTTCAAGAAAATGTTACAAGCGCTCGGTAGTGTTCTGCAGAAAGGCTTGGAGGGGCTTGTGAGAGTCAATAGTACATGTTTGTTCCCCCTCCACATTCCCTAATGTCATACTGATACCTTGTAATCAGAGGGAACATTTACCCCACAGAAATTGGAAAAATTCTACAAATCAGAGCTTTTTTTCCTCCAGAGAGATGGTTATTAAATATATATCACTGCCTGAAACTCTTTGGCAATTAACTTTGATAACCAGAGAAAATGGATGGTTTCTTAGCAGAATATAAATTACCCAAATTAAAACAAGAAAGAAAAATTTAAAAACTCAACATCAATTTTCAAAGGATAGTGAAAAGGCATTTAAACTTACCATTTTAATCAGGACCAGTTGATGTTTAGCTGAATTCTATTAATCCAGCAAAGAGTGGATGACTCTAATGTCATGTAACCTATCCCAGACTACCAAAAATTTGTAAATCCCCTAAAAGAGTTTTATAAAATTATACTTTTAATATCAAAATATGATGATGTTCATACATCTTTTCTGCAGATTCTGTCATTGATATAAGATACAACTTTTATATATTAACAAATAGAATCTAACAATATCACGAAAGTATAATTTGTTATAAGAAAGTAGTGTTTATCTTTGAAATGCAAGGATTGTTCAATATGAGTAAAACAACACAACATCTTACATCAACAAATTAAGTGACTAATGCAGACACATGATTATATCAATAGTTGTGGAACAAAGGCATTTAAAAATGCATTCTATTAGAAAAGCTTTATTGTAGCATTTTTTACAGTGGCAAAATGTGTGTGTTGTTTTCCTTTTAGGAATTGTATAATATCACAGTAAAGTTCATGTAGAAGAATACATATCCAGAAATTGTCAACAATTATCTGAAAAATATAAATGGTAAAGAGGTACATAACTTACCGAGTCTTAAAGTATATTATAAAGTTAATATAAACAATTAAAGATTGAATCCAGAAACAGAGCTCAGTATTTGACAATTTATTATGTAAGTCAATAGATTAATATGGAAAAATAATGCCATATTTAACAACTGTTGTTGGCTTAATTGGTTAAGTATATAGAAGAAAAAATTGAACCTTTACTTAATAAAATAACTGAAAATTAATTCCACATGTACTTAATATTTACATATAAAAATAAAATAATATAAATTGTAGAAAACCTAAGAAAAACTTAGGAATGGGCCTCATCTTCTTCAACATAGAACAAAAACCCCATTGGGAAAAATATATATTGGAAGAAAAAGAACTCATGGCTTCAGTTACACAGAGATCTTACGAATTGCAAAGAAATAATTCAATTAAGCACACACACATATACATACACTAATCTATGTCCAGTAAACATGAAAATTGCATTCAAACTCATTGGTAGTCATACAAATGCAAGCTAAGACTAACAATGATGTTTTATATCTGCAACATATTGTCAAATGTAAAAATAACTCTAACAAGTATTACCAACAAGAATAAGGAAAAAGGGACACTCTTAAAATTACTGGTGGAAATGTGAATAAATGTGGCTTTTATTAAAAGCAATCTGCCAACATGTTGAAAAGTTCAAAATACATACTTAAACTTTTCAGTGAGCACTTGTTTCTCTAAAACTCTATCTTATGTTTCTTATAAGCTCTAGCAGAGAAGTGTACATGAACAAGGTTCTTAATTGTAATATTGTTTTACAATGGCAGAATAAAAAAGGATAGGTTGAATGTTAAGGAATATCTACTTCATAAAATATGATAGAATCATTTAAAATGATGAATTAAAACTACACCTTTCCCCCTAGCTTTTTCGAGGTTTAATTGACAAATAATAAAAGTAAATGTTTAGTGTATGTAGCATGATGTTTTGACAGAGGTCTATACAGTAAACTGGTTATGACAACCAAGCTAATTAACATACCTATCACCTCACATAGTTACCATGTGTGTGATGAGAACATTTAAGATTTACTCTTAAATTTAAAATTTAGCAATTTACTCTCTAAATTTAAAATTTAGCAATTCCAAGTGTACAATGCAGTATTACTAACTTTAGTCACCCTACTATACATTATATTTCCAGAATGTCCTCATCCTGTGTAACTGAAAGCTAGTACACTTAGACTAACATCTGTTGATTTCTTCCACACCTCAGCTCCTGGCAACCACAGTTCTTCCCTACTTCTTCTTTTTTTTTTTTAATTTCAGAATATTAATATTATGGGGGTACAAACACTTCGATTGCATATATTGCCTTTGCACCACCCGCGTGAGAGCCACCAGCATGCCCATCCCTCGAAAAACGCAGCTTCTATATCAGCAGTTGCTTCTTCCCTTAAACGTTTATGTTTTGAAGATAGCTTCTTTCTTTAAACCTCTGAACTAATCTCTACTAGCTTCAAACTTTGCTTCTGCGGCTTCATCACCTCTCCGTCTTCATAGAATTGAAGAGAGTTAGGGACTTCCTCTGGATTATGCTTGTGGCTTGTTTGATCTTCTATCCAGACCACTCAAACTTTCTCCCTATCAGCATTAAGACTGTTTTGCTATCTTACCATTCACGTGTTCTCTGGAGGAGCACTTTTCATTTTCTTCAAGAACTTTTACTTTGCATTCACAAAATTACAAAATTACTTTGCATTTGGCTGTTTCACACAAGTGGCTTAGTTTTTGGCCTATCTTGGCTTTCAACCTGCCTTCCTCTCTAAGCTTAGTCACATGTATAGCTTTTGATGTAAAATGACACATGCAACTCTTCCTTTCATTTTAACATGTAGAGACCACTGTAGAGTTAATTGGTCCAATTTCAATATTGTTTTGTCTCAGGGAGCAAGGAGGACCAAAGAGGGGTGAGAGGGATGGAGGAAGGGCTGGTCACTAGAGCAGGCAGAACACACATAACATTGTCCTATTAATATTAAGTTAGCCATCTAATACGGGCACAGTTTATGCCACCCCAAAACAATTAAAATAGTAACATCAATAATCAGTTCTCTCAGATACACCATAACAGATACAATCATAATGGAAAAGTTTTAAATATTAGAAGAATTACTAAAATGTAACACACAGACAGGAAGTGAGCTCATGGTATTGGAAGAATGGTGCCAATAGACTTGCTCATCTCAGGGTTTCCATAAACCTTCAATTTGTAAAAAAGAAAAAAAAAATATGTGTGAAGTGCAACAAAATAATAACATCAACATTTTATTTTATTTTATTTTTTTGAGACAGAGTCTCACTTTGTTGCCCAGGCTAGAGTGAGTGCCGTGGCGTCAGCCTAGCTCACAGCAACCTCAAATTCCTGGGCTCAAGCAGTTCTCCTGCCTCAGCCTCCTGAGTAGCTGGGACTACAGGCATGCGCCATCATGCCTGGCTAATTTTTTTCTATATATACTAGTTGGCCAATTAATTTCTTTCTATTTATAGTAGAGACGGGGTCTCGCTCTTGCTCAGGCTGGTTTTCAACTCCTGACCTCTAGCAATCCTCCCGCCTTGGCCTCCCAGAGTGCTAGGATTACAGGTGTGAGCCCCAGCGCCTGGCCTACATAAACATTTTAAGTGTGTGTCCAGTGAATTCCAAGATTCTACCATCAGTAATAGAAAGTTAAAAAATATATCATATGAAGAATAATAATTCAAACGATTTAAACATTTCCATTTGTGGTAAAATCTGCTATAATTTTTCTGAGCAGTGAATTAAGAGTGTCTTTAAGTTCAAATGTACCCAATCTATAGATACTTAGGGCCCTGCAGGATCTCACAGTAGCTCAGAACATTTCAAAAATGACCTCTGGGTCTCATCTTGACATTCAGACTTCAAGTTCATGGTTATCAATAAAACACTACACATGTCCTGACATTCTCAAATTTATCCACCATGTTCTTGTGACATGTGGAGAGCTATATTGCCTTAATTTATTAGTGGTGCTTCATATCTGGCATACCTCCCCCAGGCATCGGTGATAGTCATCTCTAAAGGAAACTGTAGTCAGGATTCTGGGCTGGACAAGATGAGAATTAGCTGCCTGTCTACTTCTTTATTTATCTTCAAATGTCAGCACTCTGTTCGGGAATATTTGATAAGTAGGCTTCACTGATTTCTTATACAGGCATTAGCTGAGAACTGGGGCTCAGAAAAAGTTTAATTGAATCATATTGCATGACAATATAAATGAGATGTGTTTATGGCAGGTCAAAAAAGTAACACATACCATATTGTGTAACAGCTACAATGACAGTTATGCTTACTTCTAGATAAGACTTTTTATCGGTCTAGGGCTGGTTACAGCATATAATACATGGAACCAGGGAAAACTAGACAGAAAGCATCACAAATCACTTGAGCCGAGCTAGGTATGATTTATTGTCAATAGTGCAATTGTCGTTCCTCTGAAATAAATGTGGCATTGGGCACTCCTAATTATGTTATACTTCTCAAACTTCTACAACTATTGGCTCTTGCTCACTCTCTGGATTAAATATATATTCCTTTCAAAGATACTCAGGTCCTCCATGATTCAGCCCCTGTCTAGTTTTCCAACATCATTGTCATTGCTTACATTATAATATTACCAAATTATTGATCTTGAAAGAGACTGGGTACCCTTATGCGTCTAACCAATGAATTATGCTTAACTCAAACTCTGCCATTTCTGTGAAGCCTTGTTTTGTTTTCCCAAATACAGGAATATCTTTCTTATATTCTCAACCATCGTATAAATACAGGAGCTATATTATAGTTACTGTCATATTATAATGTTTTTCTTCACATATTTGTCTTTCCACTACTCTGTAGGCATTTTAAGGACAAAGTTCTTCTTTTCTGGTATCTTCCACACCTAGAACAGTGGCAGGCCCATTGTAGGTATTGATCAAAAAATTGATAAATGAATAAAAATAAAAGGTATTGAGTATTAGCTGTTCTAATTAAAACAAAAAATACTGTAATGGTTTTCAATAAGAATCATCGATACTGAGACACAGAAATTTATGTCCTTGGCTCTGAATAATCAATAAGAGATCAAATCATAGTTATTCCAAATGGACTTGTGTCATATGTCCAGTGCAAGCTGGTTAGAGAAATTACATGGTTAAAAAATCAATTATCTACCTCAAAAACTAGAAACTACAGTGAGAATTCTTATGATACCTATATTACATAATATTATTCTTTAACAAAATAGACACTCCTTTTTATTTGATCTGTCTTGAGACTAAGGATTTTTCTTTTCCATCTTAAAATTATTTTTGATGATAATTGTTCATTACCTTATGAAGCCTTTTGATGAAAAGGCAATGATTCTAGGTGAGCAATGACAATGATTGAAGTCCGTCTAGGGAAATTTTTGGGTAAATTTATTTTTTTTTAAGTTATAACCATAGTACGCTTCCATTTCAGAAGAAAATATAAGCAAGAATAAGTATATAGAGGTGACATAAAAAACCCTGAAACTACATCATCCGAGGTTTCCAAAATATTCCAGTTATTCCAAGATATTCCAAAATAAATATGCACTTCAAATATCCCAAGGACTTCCAGAATATTCCACAGAAAACCAAAAAGGCAAAGACAGATTAAGGAAGTAATAGAAATATCTGCAAACTGAACATTGATAGTAAAGAAGAGTTAAATTGAATTTACCGACAGCCACTTTGGATACAAGGCAGGATTCAGAGGGATATTTTTTGAAAATTTATAGTTTAATTCAATTAAATAGACATTTGAGCTAATTTCATAGCAGGTACCTTATTAATCATTCGGATACTGCAATCAATAAATTACAGACTCTGCATTTGTGTGGCTCAGAGTCTAGGAGGAAGCAGAGCAGTGAGGTGAATAAAGCCCACATTATGGAGTTTGATGGACTTGGACTTGAGTATTTTGGCATCAAATTATTAGCTGTGTAATTAGGGCAAGTTAATCTCCCTAGGCCTTAGTTTATTTTGCTGTAGAAACCAAATCATAATGGTATTAATAAATGACAAAGCTGTTATGGAGGTTATATAAGAAAATTCCTGTAAAGTGTTTGAAAGTACCTGGCTGGGAATAAACACACAAATGGATTTTAGCCGAGAAAGTTAAATAATCATTTTCCTAATTCACATTTGTGCAGGTCCTAGGTCTAAAAGGAATATTATCAGTCCACAGTAACCTAAGAATGTAGACAGCATATCTTTAATTTCAAAGATTTTTTTTTAAGTCACTAAAAATTGTAACATTTTTGAAGAAGAAGAGTGGAGTAGAGATTGTTTAGGGAATAGGTATAGGTGGGCAGCATTAACCAAAGGAAAAGGGGAAGGGGTAAAAAGGAGGAGACCAGGGACCATTCGGAACCTAATACTCAACAGAGGCAGAAAGTTGCAGTTAAGGACTTTTTCTGGCCAGGACCATGCCCAGAACCTTAGGAACTCATGTCAAAAGGTGACCTTTTCCTCATGAACATACATTAACATGGTAAAAAGCATACCCAGTCATGCCACGACAGTTTATAAATTCTATGGCAATCCCCTGGATTCTTACCTTATAACAATTAAATAGGGGAGGACCCTTAGTTCTAAGAATTCTCCACTCTTTTCCTCAGAAAGGTGATCAACATTCCACCACCCCCACTATTCAGCATATCATAAGGTGTAGACATAACAGCAGAAGTGTGGTAAAACCTCAGGGTATTCTCCACATGGGGGGATAGACCCATTTCTCCTCAGGAAGTGACCTTTCACTTTATACTCATGTGCCATGAAGCTTGTAATAAAAGCTGTTTGCGTGGAAGTGTTAAGTGTCTGTCATCACTGTTGTAGCCCTGGCTTGTCACTCCTTCAGGCAGGAGCCAGAGAACTGAGGAAACACCTCTAAGAAATGAACCCTGACAAAGATTTCATGTGGTCCTGGTAAGAGGGAAATACAAATAAATGGTTTTCTGTTCAATTTTAGGAAAACTTCATTTTCATCAGAATTATCTAACCAAAAATAGGGTGACCTGCTTCATGAGTTAATACGTTGTCGGCAATCAGACTTATCAAACACCATTGAAGAACAATTTGAGACTAGAGAGAGATTAAGACAAGTAATAATTTAGAAATAATTAATAATAAGCAGTTGATCCAACCAGATGCTATGAAAAGCCTTCAACATTGAATCTATGGCCATTTATTTTGCCATAGAGAGGTGGTCACAAATTGTGGCTGCCAGTTTACCAATCAAACTGTGTTCTGGTTGATTAAGGGCTAATTTTAGGGCAACTTACTAACTGTGCTGTGAAACTCTTGATTTCCCAATTATTAGCTATAATTTTGTTTCTCTAGTCCTCCAAAATGGAACCACAAAATTGAAATAATCACAAATCATTGAGGAAAGTGTTGTGTGTTATTATTCAACACTCAATTTTCTCTTTATACGGATTTATTCTTGAAGGTCTGAAAACAATGCACTTTTCCTCATTATTGACGACACTTACCCGCACATATTTTGTACCTTTGCCAGAATAAAACAGCTGGTTGAAAGGTTCATAACTGGTTATTTCTAAACATAGTAACTGAAAGCTATCATTTGGGATTGCAGATGGTGGGGTTTAGAATCAGACAGACCAAGCCTTGAGTCCTAGCTTTTTCCAGTATGGCCCTGGGGAAAGGTGATTTCTCTACGATTCAGCTTTCCTATTGGTAATATGGTGTTAAAATACCTACTGCAGGGGATCATAAAGAGATAATATCTTGCCATGCCTAGAATGATACCTAACATCTTTGATATTAAGTAATAAAAACAATAAACTTCTTTTTATTAGTGTATCTACTTGTTTCCATATCTGGGTATCTCCTATTATCTATTAACTCTATGCACTATAGAAGGGAACTGGACAGATAGAACATAGAAGTCAGAAATGTGATAAATTAAGAAGTTATTTGCTTTAAGTTTCTCCATTTACAGAGGAGAAGATTGAGGGCCAAGTTTCCATAGCTAAATAAAAGAAGATGCATACCCATCCCCTACCTTCCTGCCCAATGCGCTTTCTACAGCACATGCTATGTCTGGTAATGTCACAGTTTTGAAAGAGACTAAAGTTATCTGCAATCAAAACTGGCACGCCAGCCTTCTTTTGGCTTCCATTTGCTTGAATTATTGTTCTGTACCCCTTTACTTATAGTCTAAATGCATCCTAGCAGGTTATTTGTGTTTCCTGAAGACAGCAGATACTTGGCTTATATTTTTTTATCCATTTGGCCAGCATCCATGTCTTGAGTGGGGAGTTGAAGCCATTCACCTTTATTGAGAGAACTGATAGGTGGACCAGATTTCTGTTCATGCTGTTGGGTTGAACTTTATTGCTTTGTTTTCTTTCTTGAGCCATTGCAGGATCTGTCCTTTGATCTTTAGCTTTTGAGTGGTTTCACATTCATGAGTGTTTATTGTGCTGAAACGTTTGTGACACTGTTCTAAGTACTTCTTGGAGGGCTGAACTTGTCTTGGTGAATTCCCTTAGTTTTCATATATCTGAGAATGTCTTTATTCCTCCTTCATACACAAGACTTAGTTTTACAAGGTGCAAGATTCTATGCTGAGCATTATTTTGTTTCAGAAGAGTAAGAATGCAGCCCCAGTCTCTCTTTGCTTGTAACGTTTCAGTAGAGAAGTCTGGCATTATTCAGATTGGCTTTGCTTTGTATGTTACTTGCTTTTTTTTTTTTTTTTTTTTTTACCTTATAGCTCATAGAAGGGCCTCTTCAGAGGATCTTTTTGTCAGTCTGATGGTTGCATGTTGTGGTGTCTTCCTGTTTGCATTGAATCTCTTGGTGTCCTTTGAGCTTCTTGTACTTGGATTTCTAGATTTTTAGCAAGGCCTGTGAAACTTTCCTCTGTTATATCTTCAAAAAGCTTCAAAAAACCTGGCGTGTTTTCTTCTTCCCCTTTGGGAATCCACATAACCTTCATTTTAGGTTTCTTCACATACTTCCACTGTCTTGTAGACTTTGCTCTTTTCTGTTATTTCTCTTCTCTATCTCTGTGACTTATTTAATTGGAATGTGTTATGTTCAACCTGTGAGAATGTTTCTTCTGTTTTATATCTACCGTGTTTTTGAGGCTTTCCACTGTGTTTTATAGTTCCCTGAATAGATTATTCATTTCCAGGAGTTTGCTTTGATTTTTCTTTAATATTTCAATTTCTTTAGTGAATTTTTCTTCCAGGTCGTAGATTTTTTTTGCAGCTTCTTTGTGTTGGTTATCCATTTTTTTCTTTAATGTCATTGAGTTTTCTTAAAATCCATGTTCAAAATTTTTCTGTCATTTTAGTATTCTGACTTTGGTTGATGCCCATTTCTATAGAGCTGGTGTTCCTCTTTGGGGGTGTGCTTTCCTTTTGAGTCTTCATAGTTCTAGAGCTCTTTCTCTGATACCTTCTCATCTAGATCTGTTTTTGCTTCTTACCTTTATATTTTCATTTGGATTATGACATTCCCTCTTTAGATTCTGAGCCAGTATGTGGTGTTTGTGGGTGAGATTCGACCACACTCTGTATGATGAGTCAGTAGATGTAGTAAAACGGTGTGGAAAATCACCTCTCTGTCGGTAGGTGGCGCTTGCTGGGAAGAGCAGGCTACAGTGTTGTTTTTGGGTCCTGTATGCAGCTCTTGTACCTCTGGAGAGGCACTCTTGTGCCTCAGGTGGTGGGTGGGGCCCTGGGACTTCCAGGTATATCCTTATTCTCTACCTCAGTGGAGGCAGGTCTGGGAGTGAGTCTAGGTGGAGATAGGTTGGGTAAGCCTGCCCTCAAGTACCACAAATGCTGTTAGCAGGGGTTAAAGGTTTGTTCTCTGCTTCTGGGCAAAGCTGTCAGGGAGGGGCTGGAATGGCCCCACTCAGCTGAAATGTCTATGATGTCTATGTGTGGGGGTTGGGCTGTTCGAGATCTGCAGTCTGGAGCAGACTTCTCTCCCTTCCACCCTCCCCCACACCATGGCTTCTCCTGAGCCTCTCCCAGAAGGCAGGACCTCACACCAGCAGGTCTCCCCTGGCTGTGATGGTAGCCAGGAGGTTTCCTGCCCAGGATCGCAGCCTGAGCTGGGCACACGGTTCTCGCATGGGAGGAGGGTTGTCCCTCAAGCACGCTGATCTGCCCCTGAAGTCACATACACCTTTGTAGGCTCATTCATAAATAACCCTTCTGTGTCCTGGGGCAACGCAATTTAGACCTGGGTTTACGGGATCTGGTCTACAGGTCTGACCCCTGGGCCCTGGAATTTAATCCCTGACCCTGCCAGGGAGAGGAGTGCTGGTCCTGTGTCACCCAAAGGGCGCCCAAGGTGGATTGATGTCTGTCTGCCTGGGGATCTGCCCCATTCTCCTGGAATCACAAGGCCAGCAGCACCTGGGAGGGCTGGCAGGTAGGAAGCTCACAGTGTCAGCATCGCTTAGTCTGCTGTAAGACCCCAAAAGGAAAGGTCCCATTCCCTGGAGATGCTTCCAGATGGTGGCTAAGTTGTCTCCCTTGGCTGCCGAGGATAGGGAAAGGGGAAGAGAGAATAGATCAATATGGTGCCTGCTGATTGGCTCAGTTCTGTGCATGGGGAGGTGCCCTGAGGGAGCTGGGAGCCTGGTGTCCCGTCCACAAGAGGCTTACTGGTGGCAGCCATCTCTGGGCTGGTGTTATCAGGTGTCTCCAACTGCTGGGGAGCCCACCAGCAGTCTCAGATGTAAGGGAGGGGAAATTTAATAGCTCTACCTACCCTTGTTGCTGGTTTCCAAGCCTCTCAGGGAATTTCTCCTTTCAGTTCTCCTCTGCAACTTCTTCCTGTGGTGTCTCCTGTAGTCTCAGGTACCCTTCCTTCCAACCCTTGTTGGATGTGTGTTGGTCTGCTTATTTATTTTTTTCACTTTCTTCTAAAATCTGTCTTTTTTGCAGAGACAGTCTGGCTGGCGGTTTTTCTCATCCGCCATCTTGTATCCCTTCCCCAAGGTCTCTACAGTGATTTTCAAGTGTACAATATATTGTTATTAACTATAGTTGCTATGTTGTACAATAGATATGTTAAACTTATTAGTTCTAACTGAAATTTTGTATACTTTGATCAATAGCTCCCAATTTTCCCTGTGACTAGTCTTTGGTATCCAGTATTCTGTTCTCTGCCTCTGTGCGTTAGATTTTTTAAAAATCCACATATAGTGAGATCATGCAGTATTTGTCTTTCTGTGTCTGGCTTATTTCATTTAACATAATGTCCTCCAGGTTCATCTATGTTGTCACGAATGACAGAATTTTATCCTTTTTTAAAGGCTAAATAGTATTCTACTGTGTTTATATAGCTCATTTTCTTTATGCATTTATGCATTGATAGACACTTAGGTTGTTTACGTGTCTTAGCTATTGTGAATAATACAGCAATGAACATGGGAATGCAGCTATGTCTTTGACATATTAATATCATTTTCTTTAGTTATATATGCAGAAATAGGATTCCTAGATCATATGGTAGTCCTGTTTTAACTTTTTGAGGAGCCTACACACTGCTTTTCATAATGGTTGTAGTAATTTACATTCCTACCGAAGTGTACAAGGGTTCCCTTTTCTCGACAGTTTCACCATTTGTTATGTCAAGGTTTTTTTGATAATAACCATTTTAATAGGTGCGTGGTGGCATCTCATTGTGATTTGAATTTGCATTTCCTGGATAATTAGTGACATTAAGCATTTTGGGATATACAAGTTGCATTTGTTTTCACAGAGTCTATCTGCATTTGACTCTTTCAAAGTCAATTTGTCAATAAGATGTGAACACATTCATTTTTTAACATTGTATTTTAAAAAGCTGCTTCAGGTTGTGCTGGTACCTCCCCCCGGGGCTGTGAATATTATGGGGTAGGCCACTGTGCAGTCCTGGTGTATGAAGTCCTGCTATTGAGGGTAGGGGTAGAGCTCTGCTGTGCCATGGAGAAGGAACTGATAATGTAGTCCCCTCTGTGCATCCCATTCTGGGTCAAAGGAGTTGTGTCATTTTCTCAACTTCAAAACGGTAGGTTCGTTTGAGCTTTGACCTCATTACAAAGTCCCAGCAGAAGCTCACACGTTACTAGTTCACAGGCTGCTGTGAGTACATTCTGACTTCTCAACCAGGTTACTGTAGTTCGGGGGTGCGTCAGCCTGATGAAGGAAAGGAAATTTGCCAAAATCATCAATGAAGAGATGGTTTTCTCTGTTTTTCTCTCTCAATATTTATGCCTATAAAATATGTGTTATAAAGCAGTTAAATAAGTACCACTTGTACTGACTAGCAAATTGGTTTCACTGATCAACACCTAAGTGCACATACAGGATTAATATTTATCAGGTGTCGGGCAGATAGGAGGGGGGAAGAGGGGATGGATATATACATACATACTGAGTGCGATATGCACCATCTGCAAACCCCCGTTGAAGCCCTGAACGGGGGGGGGAGGGGCAGTGCAAGGGCAACACATGTAACCTAAACATTTGTACCCCCATAACATAATGAAAAAATAATAGTGGACATCAGGTGCTCTTATTATTATTTTAAATTGGCTTTATGTCACTTCCTTATAAGAACTACCTCTTCTCTATCCCATGTGCTATTTATAAGTCTGTAAGTCCAGGTCATTACTGGCTAGCCATAGGAATGTGCACCTAATCCAGACTAGCTAATCAAAGCACCTAATAAAGACAGCTAGCAAAACGGAATAAGCCCTTCAAGCAGTACCAACCAAGGTTCCCTTTTTTAATAATTATATGCAGCTACTAAAGAGGAGAGGGTTCTCGGAATTACGACATGTAAGAATAGAAGTTTACAGCTTGTAAAGTTTGTGCGATTCATGAAGAGAGATCTGAAAACTAGAGTAACCTGTAGGGAAGTAGAGAAGAGAGAGAAGAAAAGCGATGGCATCGTTCGACTCTCTATATCCTGCATTGCCTACACCCAGTGTTATTACCTTGATTTCCATTACAATCACCATTAGAGCCTGCCCCTTTTTCCTTTTTTGCAGAAAGAAGTTTGAATTGGGCTTTTATTGCTTGCAACTGTGAAAAAGTCTTGATTAATCTTTATGTGCCTGTAAACTAAAATATTTAGGATTTCCAAGCATATTATTTGTTAAAGCATCAATATGGTTTATGTATCTACACACACACATCTATCCATGACATATGCATTGATTGCCTGAGATTTAGAGAAAAACAAAGTGTAAGTATTAATTTTGAGGGGTCAGAGGAAGGGAAAAGGCTTCTCACTTTTCCAGCATATAAAAATTCTTGCAGATTTTCCTTCTGTGTCATCTCTCATGACAGTTTTATTCTTTCCTGTGTAACTCTGGTCAGTTGGATTATTCATGCAACCCTTTGTATTAGAAGCCTCTTTGGTTCCCAGCCATTTTTCCACACTAAAGCAGTTGTTACGAAATGTATGAATTAGCTTTGAAACTAAAAATACATTTCTCTTCTGCCTCGGTAAATCAGTTGAACTCCAGCTCTGTGAGAGGTCTTGATCTAACTTTATCTTTTATTATTTATTGATATCTGTGTTCTATGATCTCAAGTCACCCCCACTGCCAGTGTGTTCACGCTACACAGCAGAGTTTTGGACCAGGGGTGAGCTCCCTAGGTAGTCTGTGCCTTGACAGTAGCTTGAAAGTCTCTTGCCTCTCAGTGAAAAGGAAGAAAATTTATCATGAGTTACACTTATTTCAAGTGAACAGGATATAAAAACCTTCCAGCCACTTCTGATTTCTCATCTCCTGCATGTTACACATTAAATAAATCTGTTCTAATGTGTCTGGTTTGCGATCTCCTGACATCTGTTGTAGAACAACATGGTTTGTTGGGAGTTTGGTCAGCCCTTATTTTAGGAAAAAGTCATATTAATCTCAGTGGGGGCTGTTAACAAACTGACCCTTTTCAGAACACTCAGAAATGATGACTGATTATCTGTAGTAAATTGCTATCTATGCATTTTTTTAGTGTGTTTGTCATATGACAAAAATGTGATTGAATTTTTCCCTTCAAATTACTTCACAGTGATATTTAAATCTGCATTTTAAATGTAAGATTCTTTAAGTTCCTTCCTAGATTCTAGAATAAAGGAAAAATGCAGGTGTACACACATTTTTATAATCTTGACAGTAGTAAAGATAATATAAGCACCTGGCTTTGGATTACAGACACTCTCTGACTTAGGGTGGTTTGACTTATAATTTTTCAGCTTTACAATGGTGTAAAACTGTCGCAAGTATAACGTAATGTACAGTGTTGAATAAAATTACATAAGATATTCAACACTTTATTATAAAATAGGCTTTGTGTTAGATGATTTTTGTCCCAACTATAGGCACATTTAAAGTAGGCGAGGTTATCGAGTTATGATATTTTCAGTTACCGTGGGTTTATTTGGGAATAACTCCACTGTAAGTCAAGGAGCATCTGTATACCAGAAATTATAATGATTTCTAATTTTCTTGACATTATATCAAAATACTATTTAAAATTTTTTTTTTTACACAAAAGTTGGGAGAAAAATTTGAGACTGTGTATAGCCATCCTATATCTTTGCCAATCCAGCATCCATTCAGTTTTCTTAAACTAACCATGCCCCCATTATCATTTTGGAGTCCACTGGTTTCTGCTCTGTGTCCATGTGGTTTAGTTGGGAATTGACACTGTTGCCTATTCCTAGAAAAGTCAAGAGATGTAAATGTGGCCTAACGAAGAATTATACCTACGCTAGACCCCATGACCAATTCAGGGAAGGGATTGTGATCAAAGCACGTGAATGGCATCCAATCCCTGGACTTCTTCTGGAACATGAAGTGAAGCTCACGTCCCACTGGGGTTACTAAAATGGTAGAGTCCAAACCTGGAGATGGTGCTGTTCATTTTATAGTCTCAAAGGGAAATCCTGCTTGAGAATCAGCCAGTATGCAGGAAAGCAAAACTGAGGTTCAGAGACAACACTGAAACTGTACTTTGATCTAGCCTCGCTTAAAACCATCTACCCTTGAACTTTTAAATTACATAAGCCAATAAATTTCTACTTTTCTCAACTATCTATGAAGCCCAAAGCAAGATAAGATGAGAAGAATCAAGGACTACTGGGGAAAGAATTCTGATCTGAACCTTTGCAGAAAAGTTAAGGCTGAATAAGTTATTTGGAACATTTGATTGCACCTGTGTTCGCCAGTCACCAGTGTAAAAATTATAGTGAGAGCAGTGTTGTATAGCATTTAAGGCATGGGCTATGAAGTGAGACAAAATTTGAATCTCATATTCACCACCTATTACCATTATGACTTTGTGAAAGTTACTTACAGTCTGTGACCTTCAATGTTTTTTACCTCTAAATGGAGAAAATAATTTCTAGTTAAGAGTTTGGTTCCAAGGATTAAATGAAAAAAATATAAATAGGCAATTGTATTTTCCTCCTCAATAGCCATTTTCTCTTTTCTGGGTTAAGAGCAACTTGTTCCACAGGGAATCATCCTGTCTCTCATCATTTCACTGTGGTTCACATGAAGGTTATTAATCCTTTAGCTATAAAGTTTGACCTTTGATCGAAGCCTGCAAAATCAGGAGTGATATTGATTGGTTCAAAGTTAAATATATCACCAAACATGGATCAGTCAAAAGAAGCCCAGGACTTTGGTTGGAACTATTAGAAAAGAGGAGTTAGCAACTCCAGAAGAAAAATAATTGGTAGCCAAAATATAGTATAATGTAAAAAATAAGCTTCTGGTAAACATCTGCCACCCTGTAGAAAGAGGGTGCATGATGATGAACATAGAATGGAGGAAAATAGAGAAACATACCTCCTTGAATATTGATTTAGTCCCTGGATTCATCCATACTCAAAGGTGGATCAATGTGAGGACTTCCTTGGTCTGTTAGACAATTTGAATATATCTCTTTAGCACCTGGAAAAAAATATTGGTGACTACCCTATGTAAAGCACATACTATAATGATAATGTACTTCCTATTATAGATCTTTAATATTTTTCTGGAACTGTTATGTAATTATTTATATCTTTAATTTTTCTGTTATTGTATTATATTTTGCTAATTCATCTGTGACCTTTTTTGAGGGCAGGAACTAATATTTCTGTGTGTTTTCCCAGCCACCTAGTATTTAGGTATCAAATACGTACCTGCAGATTTTATTTGCTGTCTATTAACGTAATTGCCATGGCTGAAACAATAGGCATCTGATTTGTATTTGTGTTGCCCCAATAACATAAATATTGTCTCAGCCTAGTTTTAAAATGACATCAAAGTCAAGAAAGAATATTTGCAAAATATTGCTCAATTATTAAAATTATCTTGCATGGTTAAGATTATGAAACAATTTAAAAAAAATAAAGGCAACAATATTGATTTTATACTTAGGATCTAGGTCTAAAAATTCGGATTACTTTAACAGGTGACATTTTTTCCTTCAGATTTTCAATCTAAATTGATATTATAGAAGACTGAAGAAAAATGGTGGAGTAAAGGTGACTTCCTGGATTCCTGCTCCCAGAGAAAGAGGCATAGGTCTCCGTCTCGTACACGTGAGTGGATCGCTCCCCCCAAGAACAGCGTTGCGAATTGACAGACAATCAGTGTGGGACATACAAAACAGGAAGGAAAAAAAGGTAAATGGGAGACAGGATTGTGAGCTGTGGTGAGTGTGAAGGAAACAATAGAGAATAGAGTGAGAGATGGCTGTGCCCGCCGGGCCATTGAGTGAAGTGGGATTAGACGCACAGGAGAACATCTTGCTTCCCCACTGACCTCCACACCCACTCAGACAGGGACCTGCCTGAAGTCGGTGCAAAATCGCGGCAGGAGGTGTGGGGTTGTATGCAGAGGAAACAATAGTGCAGTCCTGGCACAGAGCTCTGGGGAGTTCAAGAAGCTTCCCACTAAATGGAGGAGGGACCCGGTGTAAGCTACTGTGGGAGGTAGTTGGGAGACAGGTAACTTGCCTCTGGCACCCAGCGGTTCCAGACCTATGGAAGTGATCACTAAGTAGGAGACTCTAACTTGGAATCTGCTGTGGGTGAATAGGTCCACTCACCACTCACGGTTGGTCAGTAAGAGCAAGAGCTCCTGCTGGACAGGCTTGAGACTGTGTGAGGATGACATAAAAGAGACAATGGGGCATTGTCATGACCCAGCTCTGTAATCCGGCACCTGCCATCTCCTGGTCAGTCGCCCCCGGTGCTAGCTATCTGTGGGTGGGTGGTCGCCATTTTTAGGGTCCACAGCCCAGACACTGTGGTGTGATACGTGTGTTGGGCAGATCCCTTACCCCAGCCCGGGGACGCTTGTGACAAGCTCTGCCTTTACACTGTTACAGCAAAGGGGACTGGGAAACAAACCAAGAGCCACCAGAAAGTGCTGCAAAATAGGCTTTTATTACTCCAGCAGGCTCAGAGGGGAACTGCCACCAAATTCTGAGCAAATGGGGTCAAAAATAGGCTGGTTTTTTAGGGTTGTACAAGGGAACCTGGTGGTTACAGAAGCAGATGGTTATGAAGCTTGCGTAAGGTTGTGGTTTGATCAAATGTTATTCTATAGTTGTTTAACCATACCATGTTGCTGTTCTAGCCTTACAGTGGTGCTATTGTTAGGGGGTGTAAACAGTTTTTTTGTTACATTCTCCCTTCTTGATGCTCTGTCACATAGAGGGCATCACCCTGTAAATTTTTTAGTGGACAGTATCCTTGGAGGGCCATGATATGGGCTGTGGCCCTTCGAGTGACTGTTGTCTCTATAAATTGAATGATCTGGCTTATGACACAGGGTCCTAGTGATTGGCCAGGAGCAGAACTGTTATGAGGGGCCCTGTTAGCGAGAGTAAACATGAGAACCATTGTTCTAATTATATCCTAGACCCCATGTTTGACTTTCTTGTCTTCACTGTTGGGCTCTCCTGTGGTTGACAAAATAACACTACTCTTCTTCCAGGAATACATAGGTTCTCCCCTTTTCAGTGGTTAGGAGAACTAGAGCTCTCAAGTTTGGAAGGGGCACTGCTGTTAAGGAGTTCAGTTGGCTCTGGAGGGTCCCCATGGAGTCTGTCCCAGCAAATGGCAGAGGACATATAACAGTTTGTGGTAGATATGTACTGAAGTCCCTAGTCCCCTGAATCCTGCTCCCATGCCTGCCAAAAAGCCTGCTCCGGTGAGCAGTGGGATTACGTGTTTTTGCTGGATATTTAGGAGAGGGATTAGGATTGATTCAATTGGGGCATTATCATAGACCAGGAATATTTGGGTACAGATTCCATTCCAGCTGTCTGGAAGGCAGAGATACAAAGTTTTACCACACAGGAAGAGCACGCCTCCTCTAGGACAGGGAACGAGGCCACTGTAGGTACGATTCATATTGCACAGCTCGCCTGGGAGAGCTCCTCCAGGCTTTTTCCCATATGGGCTGAGGCGTTAAATGACCTAGCCAGGCGTACCAAACGGATGTCAGTTGTTAGTGGTCCAGTCAGGATGGTTTTGTTGGGTTCTGGCACTCGGGCTTTCCAACCTGTAGTTATTGGAATCCTTTCAAGGGGTAGGCAAATCCAGCATTGAGTAATGCTTTAACTGTACTATTAACAATCTGGGCTATTTCTCAGCAGGATTTGGCTGGGTTGTGGAAGGCGGGGAGACTGTCTCCCAGGGTGTCCGATTTGTGACTTAAATCTTGTTTTACCCAGAGTCCAGCTGTGTAAACCCAACAAGCCGTCTCTCCCTGTTTTTAGCCCCAATGATCTCCCAATATTTCCTTGTTGTATGAAAACATTTTTGTAATCTACCAACAGATTCTGGTGGAGGGGTGGGGGTTAGAGCCTAGAACTCAGGGATGGAAATCTCTGTCCTATAAGGTTCTATTCCCAGGACACAATCCTCATTACATGAAGGAGGACATGGGGATAGAGCCTTGGCGTACATGAGCTGGGAAACTAAGGTTAAAATTTTTAGTTGCATCTTGTATTAAGCTCACTGTTTAGGAATATCCAAATTGGAAATGGAAACCCTGTTATAGCCCCATATAATATAAGAAGACACAACCTTTTACCTGTCCCCCTGGCTTGGGGGGCTGTTGAGGAAAGTCCAATGCCCAATAGGGAGGTATGAGATCAGTTTGGGCACAGTGGTCTAGTCACTGCATTGGAGAGGGGTCTCTAGTGGGTCTTTTTTACCCATTCTGCAGTCCTCAGTGGCTACGGAGAAAAGTCCAATGCCAACAGTACTGAAAAGCTAATGAGAATGTAGAAAATCAGTCTGGTCCTTCAGGTTAGTTGCAGTCATCAAGTCACTGTGTTGGAGACGGATTTTTAGTGGGTCTTCTGGGCCCATTCTGCCTTCCAGGTGATGCCCTCTTTACTCAGGTGTGGTGGATCCAGGGAGTTATTCCTGCAACTATAACAGCAGTGGGTGTGGTTAAGACTACAGTGTTGGGAGCCTCTCCAGGGGGGCTCAAGCAGCGTCTTTTTCTAATCTTTAACCCATATAGCATCTCCCAGGTGAGGGGGTACCCCATTGCTATGTGTGGTCTTCCTATAACTTCATGGTGCAGCCTATTTAAAACCTTGGACAGGGAAACAAGCTGAGCTTGTAGAGTGTCTTCTCCTGTTTGGGTAATAATTCCCTGAAGCAGCCTAAGTATGGGTGGGGACCTTGCATAGAGAATCTCAAAGGGCGAATATCCTGATGGCACCAGGGTGCATCTGACTTGGAGTAGGGCTAGCCTGAGTAAGTCTACCCGGGGCAGCCCTGCATCATCTGTGCAAGAGTGTTTTTAAGGGTCCAGTTCATATGCTCTACTTTTCCTGAACTTTGGGGTCTATATGCCTTGTGGAGCTTCCACTTAATCCCCAATGCCTTATGTTAAGCTCTGTGCGATGTCTGCCATAAAGCTCAGCCCGTTGTCACTGCCTGTTCAGAGTGGTAGCCTACAACGGGGAATAGTTAGAAGCACCTTTACTACTTCTCCTGCTGTTTTAGTCCAGATAGGAATGGACTCGACCCATCCCAAGAAGGTGCGTATCATTACCAACAGGTATTTCATTCCTTTGCATGGCTGTAGCTCAGGAAAGTCTACTTCTGTATCTTCAAAGGGACATGTCCCAACATTCTGTATGCCTAGGGCCGGCCGCATTATTTTTGGCACACACTTGGCAGTGGGCACAGATGGTTACTGCAATGGACCGGACCTTAGGAGCGTAACACTACCGCCTAAACAGGTTGGTAAGGGCCGTCTTGCCTAGGTGGGTTAGGGCCTGGGATGTTTTTCAGGTATAAAGACCTGACATCTGGCAGACCCCACCATCCTGATTCAGTCGTTTGGCACATCTCTCTTTTCACCCATGTGTCTTCATCCGGGCTGTACCTTGGGCATCTAGGCCATTCTATCAGCCCCTTTCTGGTGTCTGCAACAATGTATCATGGCTATTCCTTTAGGCTCTCATACAGCCTCCAATAGCTGGAGGATGTCTTCTTTATTTTTTACTTCTTTTCCTCCTGCCATTAGGAGTCCCCTTTCTTGATAGAGGGCCCTATGCATGTGCAAGGTGCTCCATGCATACTTGGAATCTGTGTATATATTTGCCCTTTTTCCCTTTGCATGTCTCTCAGTGCCTGGATGAAGGCCCTAACTCTGCTCTGTGAGTGGACCACCCTGCTGGCAGGGGCTCGGCTAAGACCACCTTCTCTTTGGTTGTGACGCTATATTCTGCCATCTGTAAACAGTTCAAGTGGGCCAAGGGAGTATTTCTTAATCTTGGCCAGCTGACTTCTTCTATCACTTCAAGGCAACTATGGTGTGGGAGTCCCGGAATGATGGGAAGGAGGATCATAGGGTGTAAGGTCTGCATAGCTTCCAGAGGTATCTGTGGGTTATCACAGAGTAGTCCTTGATACTGAGCTAGCCAAGTGCTAGAAAGCCAGCAGTATCCTAAGTTGTTGATGAGTTGGATGACCATGTTGAGGGTGTCACCTGGAGTGCGCCCAGCCAGTGTGAATTTTTCAGCTTCTGTGAGTAGAAGGACCATTGTCACCATTGCTCTTTGACAGGAGGGTCATCCTGGGGCCACCACATCAAGCTGGTTAGATAGATTAAACACTGGTCTCTGCCAGGATCCTGCCCTGAGGCCTGTGTTAAGACCCCTATTGCGTCATGAACGGGGTAAAGTCTTTGGTATAATCTGGTAGCTGAGGATTACAAGGATCAGTATAACTGATTTTATAGACCTAAAAAGCTTCTTCCTGCTTTGATCCCCACTTTTGCTCCCGTGCCTCAGGTCCCTGTAAGGCCTCATAGAGAGGTTTGGCCATCAGTGCAGAATCCGACCATTCCCAGGAATTCTCGCAGCTGCCAGCATGGGGTTGGTTATAGGACAGAGCAGATTACACATACCCGCTCATGCCTGAGCTGTCTTCTTCCTTCTGTGATTTTAAAACCTAGATATTTGATGACCTGTAAACAAAGTTGTGCCTTTTCGCCATGAGACCTTGTACCCTTTTTCTGCCAGTAGCCTGAGTAGGACGGCTGTTGCCTTCATGTAGTCCTCCTGGGTTACACATGCTAGGAGGAGGTCATCCACATATTGCAATAATGTGCATTAGAGCTTCTCGGGTGGGAACGACTCTAGATCTGTTGCCAGTGCTTCCTTGAAGATCGCTGGCCAGTTCTTAAAACCTTGTGGTGGCCTAGTGCAGGTGAGCAGTCTCTTTCATCCATAGCCTGTGTCTTAGTAGTGTGTAAGGGTTTCTCAGTGCTGGAGGGAGGGTGACTGTGGCTTCTTGTACTGTGTGGAGGTCTTGGACAGGCTGGTGAGTTCCATCAGGTTTCTTCAGTGGGAGCAGCGGGGTATTCCACGGGGACTGGCACTCTCTCAGGATGCCTCCCGCATAAGTTTCTCTAGGTGAGCTTAGATCTCTTTCTGTGCTTCTGTAGGGCCAGGATCTTGCCTTTTGTAGATGAGCTGTAGTTCAACTATGACTGGGGCTCTTCCAACTGTCAGGCCGAGGGGTGGGGGTGGTCTTCTGCCCATACTGTCAGGAAGTTGTGAGTCGAGGGGGAGTCTCTGGCCATTGTTGTAAGGATTCTACAGGTCCACTGGTTAGCAGCTGCATCTGTGCAGCCATGGAGGTGCCACCTTCAGGACCAAAGGTAATCTGGGTGCCAACCAAGAACTGGGCAGTCTGGAAGGAACAGAAAGTCATGAATCACCAGATGTCCCCTCATTGGGCTGGGCAGACTGGTATAGCCTCCTGGTCACCAGTGGGCCAATTTTTGTTGTCTCCCCTCCAGTGAGGGGAGCCAATTGGGTAGTTATTACTGAGTGGCCCTTGTATCAACTGTGAAAGTTACTGGTTAGCCCCCCATAGGCTCCCTGGGACCAAGGTTGAGGGAGTCTGTCCTATTCCATTTTTATTCCTGTGCCTCTGGAACTCCTCGACGGGGCCTTGCTGTGGTGGTCAAACAGGTGGTCCTCCAGGAGCGGGATGGACGATCAGCGCATACCATCCTGAGGTTGCCAGTATGGACATTTGTTTTTCTAATGTGCAGTTTCCTTGCAGTATGCACACTGGTCTTAGCACCCTTCTTCTATATCACTTACTCACCATTCATGTCCCGGGCCCCAAGTGCTGCCGCTAGGACTGTGGCCTTATGCTTCATCTTGTTTTCACTTTCTGTCCGAGCCTCAGGGTCTCAGTTTTGGAATACGTTTTGAGCCACTTCTATTAATTGGGTAATGGTCATACCAGCAAATCCGTCTAACTCCTCCAAGTTGCATTGTATGTCTGGACTTACCTGGGCCACAAAGACAGAATTGACCATGTGCTCATTTTGTGGGGGTTCAGGATCAAAGGGAGTATAAACACGGTAGGCTGCGCACTGACATTCGTAGAAATCACTGGGGAGTCTCGTCAGCTTTTTGAGTAATCAGGGCCACCTTATTCATGGGGGCGGTTCTTTGCTCCTTCTCGGACCCTGTGCATGAGGACAAACTGGTGGTCAGTATCCTCTTCTATCCTACAAGCCTTCATTGTGGGAGGGGTCTGACTACAGGACCAAGTCCCGGGGTAACCTTACCGTGGTTCACATGACCGGTACTACTACGCCGTTGCATGCAACCTCTCAGTGTCCACCTGGGCTCAAGGAGCAGCAGTCAGTGGAGCCCGTTGGGGTCATGGTGTGCCTAGGTCCTTAC
>VSMD01080982.1:0-14294 GCA_008750895.1 Mirza zaza | reverse complement strand
GGGAGGCCGAGGTGGGCGGATCGTTTGAGCTCAGGAGTTCGAGACCAGCCTGAGCAAGAGCGAGACCCCATCTCTACTATAAATAGAAAGAAATTAATTGGCCAACTAATATATATAGAAAAAATTAGCCGGGCATGGTGGCACAGGCCTGTAGTCCCAGCTACTCAGGAGGCTGAGGCAGGAGGATCGCTTGAGCCCAGGAGTTTGAGGTTGCTATGAGCTAGGCTGACGCCACGGCACTCACTCTAGCCTGGGCAATAAAGTGAGACTCTGTCTCAAAAAAAAAAAAAAAATAGACAAGTGTCACACACATATATACTCGTATACATAGTGTGTGTGTATAAAATACTCTACCCATACCTTAATATTACATTTTTCTTTTTCTTCCTTACCTTAGGATCATAATTGATTGATCTCATCTGAGTTTGCTTGCTTGCTTCATTTCCTTCCTTCCTCCCTTTCCATTTTTTACTTTCTTCTTTTATTTTCACATAAACCTCTGCCCTACTCCCTATATTCCAGTTTTACTTATTATAGAACATTTTAAATATATGCAAAATAAACAAAATAGTATAATAGATGTATCACCTAGCCTCACCAAATACTATTTATGTGTGGTTTTTGTTTCATCTATAGTTCAACAAATTCCCCACTAACACTTTAATTTTTTTAGTTCTTTTATTGTAAGGTAATATACACATATGTTGAAAGGTACAAATCTTAGTTAATTCTACATTGTTGACAAATAAATAAACCCATATAACCTTCACCTTTTTTAATTATATTTTTATGATCCTCAAAAATATTGTCAGGCAATTTTTTCTCAATGAGAGGCAGAATCTCTATGCTGATGTTTTTCATGATAGGTTTATTTTGAATGAAATAATACAATATGTATGTCAAGCTTTTCTTATTTACTAGGTTTATAAGTTTCATCAACATTGTGTTGTTCAGTAGTTTGTTTCTTTGTATTGCTGAGTTATATTTTGTTGTATGAATACCCTACAATTTATTATTAATAATTCATTTTCCTGTTGATGGACATTTGGGTTGTTTTCCTCCTTTGGGCTATTATTACTAAAAGATTTATGAACATTATTATTTATATTTGATTTAATTCTATTAGCATTTAAGTTATAGTTCTTTGTACTTCACATTTTGTAGTGGTTGTTGAGGGATTACAATATGAATCTTTAACATAACTCATACTGACTTCATACTCTACTTATTTATTTTTTGAGACGAGTTTCACTCTGCTGCCAGGGCTAACATCAGCCTAACTCACAGCAACCTCAAACTCCTGGGCTCAAGTGATCCTTCTGTCTCAGCTTCCCGAGTAGCTGTGACTACAGGTATGCACCACCATGCCCGGCTAATTTTTTTTCTATATATTTTTAGTTGTTTGGCTAATTTCTTTCTCTTTTTAGTAGAGACGGGGTCTCACTCGTGCTCAGGCTGGTTTTGAACTCCTGACCTTGAGCGATTCTTCCGCCTCGGCCTCCCAGAGTGTTAGGATTACAGGTGTGAGCTACCGCGCCCAGCCCCCATCCATTTTTTAAATACTAATTTACTTTATGTATCTACAAGGTACTCTAGGTTCATCTTGTATTTTTCATCTTCAGCCTCAGAATTAACCATTTGTAAAAGCAGCCCCAGTTACTTTTCTTGAAAATTATTTAGAAACCAAGATCTAAGAGCCATGTGTGCTCCTTGGCAGTGTGTCACTGCTTCTAGGCCCTCTCAGCAGAGTCTGGAAAATACGTGTATACATATAAACTCAGATACACACATATCTACCCATCTATCCATCTGGACAGATGTGTTACAAAAGTCATGGGTTCATCTAGATATTTCCAACTTAAGTCCAGGACCACAAAATTTATTCTAGCATTCTCCCCTGGTTTATCTTTAACTTGTGTCAAGCAAACGGAAATTAGGCTGCCATTATTTTTATTTATTTATTTTTTTTGAGACAGAGTCTCGCTTTGTTGCACCGGCTAGTGTGAGTGCCATGGCGTCAGCCTAGCTCACAGCAACCTCAAACTCCAGGGCTCAAGCAATCCTCCTGCCTCAGCCTCCCAATTAGCTGGAGACTACAGTCATGTGCCATCATGCGCAGCTAATTTTTTTCTATATATGTTAATTGGCCAATTAATTTCGTTCTATTTATAGTAGAGACAGGGTCTCACTCTTGCTCAGGGTGGTTTCGAACTCCTGATCTCCAGCAATCCACCCGCCTGGCCTCCCAGAGTGCTAGGATTACAGCCATGAGCCACCATGCCCGGCCTACAATTATAACTTATAATTTTTAAGCTAAGGTGTAAAATAATTTCAGAATGTCTAATCCATACCTTAGTGGGGAACATACTACAAGGTGGAATATGTTTGTTTACCGTCTTAAAGCATTCAATCAAAATGCTTTTTTCCAAGGTGACTTCTGTCAGAACTTTTCATCTCTACTACCTTAAATGGGGTTAAATAATACTATCTGTTGTACAGTGAGACTGATTTCTCACTGTCTGCATTCCATCTGAATTCCCCAAACATTCTGGAATTAAGGATGTTTTAAAATTTGCAGATAGGAAAATTCACTCCTGTGTAGAGTTTATTGCGTTTTAACAACTGTCTAGAGTCACATACCCACCTCCGGAGTACCACCAAGAACTGTTTTATCACCGCAAAAAGTTTTTCATGCTAGTGTCTTGTAGTCAACTCCTTTCCTCATCCTATTACTTGGCATTGACTAATCATTTTTTTTTTTTTTTTTTTTGAGACAGAGTCTCGCTCTGTTGCCCAGGCTAGAGTGAGTGCCGTGGCATCAGGCTAGCTTACAGCAACCTCAAACTCCTGGGCTCAAGCAATCCTGCTGCCTCAGCCTCCCGAGTAGCTGGGACTACAGGCATGCGCCACCATGCCCGGCTAATTTTTTCTATATATATTAGTTGGCCAATTAATTTTCTCTCTATTTATAGTAGAGACGGGGTCTCGCTCTTGCTCAGGCTGGTCTTGAACTCCTGACCTCAAGTGATCCGCCCGCCTCGGCCTCCCAGAGTGCTAGGATCACAGGTGTGAGCCACCGCGCCCGGCTTGACTAATCATTTTGTATCCTTATAATTTAACTTTTTACAGAATGCCATCAAATATAACTATATAACCCATTGTAGCCTTGTAGATTGGCATCCTTCTCTTAGAGAAATGCTGTTTAGAGTTATCTGTATTGTAATATAAATCGTTTGCTCCATTTTGTTGATAACTAGGAATCTATTCTATGTATGTAAAAGTTTCTTTATCCATTGATCTGCTGCGGAACATCTGTTTTTCTTTTTTTCCTACTTCTTTGAGAACATAAATACACTGGCTATAAACATCCATAAACAGGATTAAAACAATTAGTTTTTAATTGCTAAACCAGATACTCAGGCCTGGGATATATGGGTCATACAATAATTATATGTTTAGGCCACGCGAGGTGGCTCACGCCTGTAATCCTAGCACTCTGGGAGGCCGAGGCGAGAGGATTGTTCAAGGTCAGGAGTTCAAAACCAGCCTGAGTGAGACCCCGTCTCTATTAAAAATAGAAAAATTAATTGGCCAACTAAAAAAATATATATAGAAAAATTAGCCGGGCATGGTGGCGCATGCCTGTAGTCCCAGCTACTCGGGAAGCTGAGGCAGAAGGATCACTTGAGCTAGGCTCATGCCACGGCACTCTACCCCAGGCAACAGAGCGAGACTCTGTCTCAAAAAAAAAAAAAAAATATATATATATATATATATATGTTTAACTTCATAAGAAACTGCTAACCTGTTTTCCAAAGTTAGTGTGACATTTTGCAATCCTAGTTCTCATTGCCCAAAGTCCTAACCAGCACTTGGTATTAGCAATTTTATTTTGCATGGCTGCCATTCTTAGATGTGTGTGATAGCTCATAGTGGATTTTGCCCCATTTTTAAGAGTTCTCTCTTGAATATATAATTCTATGTTGATATAACATTTTCCTCTCTGCACTTGAAAGACGTAATTCCATTGTTGAATTACCTCTAAGGTTGATGATGACATATCCGTTGTTCATATAATTTTCTCTGTATGTATTTTTCCCCTCTCTGGCTATTTCCAAGATTTTTTTTTTTTATCAGATTTTAGGAGCTTCACTATTATGTACCTAGGTATTATTTTCTTGTATTTTCAATTTGGTGTTTGGTGACCTTCTTAGATGTAAAAATTTCAGTTTACAAATTTCTATAAGTTTTCAGCTATTAACTTTTAATTTTCTTTTTTACCCCATTTTTGTTTTGCTATGTCTCCACTCTACTTCTGGGACTCAATCATTCTAGAGGTCTCTGAGGCTCTGTTTAGTTTTCTTCACACTGTTCTTCACACCTGCCATTAGGTCAGAAAATTTCTATTTCTGTATTTAAATTTGTTTTTACTCTGACAAGCTCAAAAGTAATTTTTTTTTTTTTGAGACAGAGTCTCACTTTATTGCCCAGGCTAGAGTGAGTGCCGTGGCATCAGCCTAGCTCACAGCAACCTCAAACTCCTAGACTCAAGCAATCCTGCTGCCTCAGTCTCCCAAGCAACTGGGACTACAGGCATGCGCCACCATGCCCGGCTAAATTTTTTCTATATATATTAGTTGGCCAATTAATTTCTTTCCGTTTATAGTATTTCTTTCCCCATCTGTTATTTCTTTCCCCATCTCTATGGGGTCACGCTCTTGCTCAGGCTGGTCTCGAACTCCTGAGCTCAAATGATCCGCCCACCTCGGCCTCCCAGAGAGCTAGGATTACAGTCGTGAGCCACCGCACCCGGCCTCAAAAGTAATTTTTTATATTATCATTTCATATTTGGATATTTTTATAATTTCCATTTCTTTGTATGAGTTGCATATCAGAAAATTATGAGAATACTTTTCTAATTTACCCTGATGAATATATAATAGCTGCTTTCAAATTTGTCTGATAATTGAAAAATTTCCTCAGGAAGGTATTCTCAGAATACCTTCTACTGCTTGACTTTTATCTTATGTAGGATTGCACTTTTCTATTTCTTCACACATCTTATGAATTTTAAAATTCTTATATAAATATTATAAATGAGAAATATAGAGACTAAGTTTTGTTTAATTCCTTTGAAGACTGCTTTTTTTAAAGAAGGCAACTTGGCTAGACTAAAATTCCAATATATGTCTCCTGTTAATATAGGCACAACTGAAATTTTTATTGAATTCTTATACATCATATACACATTATACATAGATATGTATGTCAACATAAGTATGTATATTTTAATCACATTTTATTGTTGCCAGCTGTAAGCATCTTAGTTCAACAAATTGCTCTATCATTGCTAAATGCTAGAACTGCAGTGTAATTTGCATTTTAGATTTTATATCCTCTACAGGGAAGCATTTGGAAAAAAAAATTAATTAAAATCAGAAAATACATTTTACATATTTATTTATATCTATGTATATTTTTGCCTCTTTCTAAAATACACTATTATAAGGCTGGGCGCGGTGGCTCACGCCTGTAATCCTAGCACTCTGGGAGGCCTAGGCGGGCGGATTGCTTGAGGTCTGGAGTTCAAAACCAGCCTGAGCAAGGGCGAGACCCTGTCTCTACTAAAAATAGAAATTAATTGGCCAACTAATATATAGAAAAAATTAGCCAGGCACGGTGGCACATGCCTATAGTCCCAGCTTCTCAGGAGGCTGAGGCAAAAGGATCCCTTCATCCCAGAAAGTTCGAGGTTGCTGTGAGTTAGGCTGACGCCACAGCACTCACTCTAGCCTGGGCAACAAACTGAGACTCTGTCTCAAAAAAAAAAAAACAAAAGGTAAAAATATAAAGAAAAAATAAAATACACTATTATATTTGTGACATTTATTCAAGCCATTGTATATACCTATATTTTATTTCATAGTTCTTACATTATAGTAAAATATATTATAAAATTTCCCATTTTAACTAATTTTCTCATGTAAAGGTCAGTGGTATTAAAGTACAGTCACATAATTTTATGGAATATAATCTGTATGGATATCATAGTTACATAAAAATGTAAATGTACTTAATGCCACTACACTGTACATGTAAAATACGTAACCTTTATATGTATTTGTACAATCATTTCTGTCCATACAGAACATTATATACATTATATCACAATGAGTGGATGATTTAAAGAAAAATGACATTAAATAACATCAAAATAAAGCATGAGATTTTTATGTATATAATTGAAAAGACATTTATAAGTATAAAACAGAAGAGCCATTTAGAATACAAATGATATGTTTGAATATTTTTTCAGAAGGTTAAACAGAAACAAAGTCAAAATCAATTAGACCCTAAACAATAAATTAGAATTTTAGAGGACTATAATTGATTTTAAAGAATACTCCAACAAAGCAAAACTCACAAAAATTGTCAAATTTAAAACAGAAACAAATATTGCCTGAAACTAAAAGTCATCAAATCCATATATAATCTGAAATTTGTGATTAGATATGAGATTAGAAGTCCATTTAGGTAATTTCAGTAATGCATGTGCAGTAAAGATCTTCATAATACATTTGTGAGGGTGTCAATTGAAAGGAATTTTAAAGCTGGTAAAACAGGAGAGTAATGCTTTAGTAGGTCTCAAGAACATGTGAAGCCAACACTATAAACCACATCTTTTGTGAAATGGCAAAAAAAATACTAGTCCCCTGGATAAAATTCTGATAACTATAGAAAATATCCTGAGAAAGTTGACCTGTGTGTGATGAGCCATGTTCAGAAAAATAAGGCCTGTCTTGCAGCTCCAGGTGTGACCGAATATACCCAAACCTCCAGTGCCTCCACCACCACCTTTTCTACATCTCTCCCACATAGCCCCAAAAGTAACAGGACAAATTCTGGTTAAGATACCCGCCCTTCAAAGGATCCTATTCTTGAATTCTCTCCCCTCTCAGACTCAAGGATTCATCTAGTGTGTTCACACAAACCATGCGTTTGGTCTGAGAATTCACAGTTCACATTCCAGCCCAGGCCACACACTTGTACTCTGAGTGAACATTTAACTGACCTTTGTGGACCGGGAACAGCACTCACGCTCCCAAGCTGAAACTACAAAGGAAACCCCATTTTTGGCCCCCCTTTCGCATCTGGACAGTAAGACCAGAATCTACTTAAAACTATTCATGGTCGGCCGGGCGTGGTGGCTCATGCCTGTAATCCTAGCACTCTGGGAGGCCGAGATGAGCAGATTGCTCGAGGTCAGGAGTTCGAAACCAGCCTGAGCAAGACCCTGTCTCTACTAAAAATAGAAAGAAATTAATTGACCAACTAAAAATATATATACAAAAAATTAGCAGGGCATGGTGGTGCATCCCTGCAGTCCCAGCTACTTGGGAGGCTGAGGCAGTAGGATCGCTTGAGCCCAGGAGATTGAGGTTGCTGTGAGCTAGGCTGACGCCAGCGCACTCACTCTAGCCTGGGCAATAAAGTGAGACCTTGTCTCAAAAAAAACCACAAAAAACAAAACAAAAAAAACTATTCACGGTCCTTGGTGTATCAGACTGCATAGCCTATAAACCAATATCCTCAGTAGAGAAGACAATCATAGACGTGCACCAAGACATTGGTTTTCTACATGGGTTGGCTAGACAAGCAGCATTCAAAAAACCTGAGAACTTGCAAGAAATGCATATTGTTTGGCTGCAATACCAGAACCACTGAATAACGAACATGAAGGAGGTGCACAACAATCCCAAACAGTACAAGCCTTCTAGGTAATTCAGATGCACACTCAATTTAACAGCTGCAGCAGCATCTGAGTGATAGCTGATCCCTGAGTTAGCAATAAATCATTCCAGGAACACACTGAAGGCATGTGGTGCAATGTAAGAGTTGCAACTCAAAATGTAAGAAAATTTATAAAAACAAATCTGGATAAAAGCTTAGCCTGTACTGGCTTTTTATTCTTCCCTATTGCACTTCCTTTACTGCCCTCCTTGTGCTTTCTGGAATCACCTCCCAAATAAGCCACTTGCAGCCGAGTCCTGCAGCAGGATAATGCAATTTAAAACAAATTGCAATTTATTTATTATTTCATAAGATATGGAACATATATGGTAAAAGATTATATAATTCAGTTAAATATAACATTCTCGCTATCATATTTTTTGATATTTTTCTCATGAAGTCACAAGCAACAATCAGATGATTAAACACCTCTTCAAGCATACCATAGAATAAGCACAATAATAAACACATCATTTTAATGCACCATTGAATCTTGTAAATCTAGGATATGTATGCTAAAATTTAGGGGTTTCTTATGAAACCCTCTGCCAGTGTGATAGCCTTTATGTCATATTTTGTAATACACTTTGATATAATTTTCATATTTGTCCCTCCAAATGTCATCTTAAAATTTGATCCCCAATATTAATTATGGGGCCTAGTGGAATGTGTTTGGGTCATGGGCAAAAGGATCCCCTATAAATGGCTTGCTGCCATTTATGCAGGATTGACTGCGTTCCTCACTCACAGTTGCCATGAAATCTGATTAAAAGGGTTGGCACCTCCCTCCTCTTTCTGTGTTGTCATGTGATGTCTCTTTTTCTACTTCTTTTGAGGGTGGAAATTCCCCAAAACCCTCACCAGAACTAGATGTTACCATGCTTCTTGCACGGTCCGTAGCTTAACTGTGACCCAAATAAATCTCTTTTTTTAGTAAATTACCCAGCCTCAGGTGTTTCTTCATAGCAACATAGACTAAGCAATGATCCACGTAAAAATAGTCATTACCAGCCAGGCGCGGTGGCTCATGCCTGTAATCCTAGCACTCTGGGAGGCCGAGGCGGGTGGGTTGCTCCAGGTCAGGAGTTTGAAACCAGCCTGAGCAAGAACAAGACTCTGTCTCTACTATAATAGAAAGAAATTAATTGGCCAATATATATAGAAAAAATTAGCCAGGCATGGTGGCGGATGCCTGTAGTCCCAGCCACTTGGGAGGCTGAGGCAGGAGGATAACTTGAGCCCAGGAGTTTGAGGTTGCTGTGAGCTAGGCTGATGCCATGGCACTCACTCTAGCCTGAGCAACAAAGCCAGACTCTGTCTCAACAAAAAAAACAAGTCATTCCCAATTACGTTCCCATACGTGTTCTTGTGTTTCAGAGAGACTTTTCCGCGTAGAGTGAATATATCATAATTTTAGTCATTCAGATAAAGACAGAAATGCTAAGGGAGAACGGCCTTAAGTAGTGGTTTCCAATAAACTTCCCTATGTCCTATCAGATTTGCATTTACTCTTTGTTCTGTTTAGAATGTGGTTTCATACTAGAATTTGGGACAGCTTACTTGAGTAAGCATGAGCACACTGCCTAACTGTACACAATATCAGAAAGGGTAAATGAAAACAAACTAGTACCCCATAAAGTCATTGCACTGTTTTATCAGTCCTGGACTGAGACCTATTCGTCATATACAAAATACATGTATTTTATTCAGACACAACAGTCTTTCTTCATATACCTGAAAAGAAATTAATACCTACAGAACAAAATGTATTGTATTTCAATTGTGCCAACATTAAATGTGTCAATATAACCTGAAACCCAACTTCGTTGTACTTTTTTCCAAAATTCACAATCCACTTTCTACTCTAGACAGTGTGAGTAAAAGGGTAACACGGCTGTAAAGATCATGGGGACTGTAGCCTAAAAAACTGGGTGAAATGTTGGAGGTTAAAATACTCAAAGCAGCTGACTGAGCAACTGCTCCCCACATTTCCTAGCCTCACACAGAGCAAGGATGGCATGACTAGACTCACTGATGGACTAAGTGGACCTGAGGGAGGTCCCTGCCACCTATGGATCACCTTCCCCACAAGGTCACCTACCTACAGCAGATCTAACCTAATTTGGGGTTTTACTTTATATTTAGACCTTGAGAAAGATGGAATCTTGTTTAGCCACAGGACACACCATGCTGATTATGCCTAGAACGGCCTCCCACAGGTACCTTCATCTCTGCCATGTATTCAGCTCCACATCCTTTTCTAAACCTAGACCACAAAATGTGATTAATCCACCACTCCATCTACTTTCTAAAAAACCAACTGAAGCATGAAAAAGTACAGCAATCTGCTTTAGTCCTTTTTTTCTGAGAATCCCTTGATACAATTAGATGAGTTTTAATATTTCACTTACTTATTGAAACTATAAAATTTTTCTGTGATCTTTTTTGATTTCTAAATTTTATGTTTTTGAAAAAATGCTATGCTTATTTATTACATCTGTAGAGTATTTCCATTATGAATTTTTTTTTTTGGAGACAGAGTCTGGCTCTGTTGCCCAGGCTAGAGTGCAGTGGCATCAGCCTAGCTCATAGCAACCTCAAACTCCTGGGCTGAAGCAATCCTTCTGCCTCAGCCTCCCAGGTAGCTGGGACAAGCTAATGTAGCCACCATGCCCAGCTAATGTTTTCTATACATATTTTTGTAGTTATCCGGATAATTTCTATTTTTTTTAGTAGAGACGGGGTCTCACTCTTGCTCATGTAGTTTTTTTTTTTTTTTTTTTTTTTGAGACAGAGTCTCGCTTTGTTGCTCAGGCTAGAGTGAGTGCCGTGGCATCAGCCTAGCTCATAGCAACCTCAAACTCCTGGGCTCAAGCGATCCTTCTGTCTCAGCCTCCTAAGTAGCTGGGACTACAGGCATGCGCCACCATGCCCGGCTAATTTTTTCTATATATATTAGTTGGCCAATTAATTTTCTATTTATAGTAGAGACGGGGGTCTCGCTCATGCTCAGGCTGGTTTCGAACTCCTGACCTGGAGCAGTCCGCCCACCTCAGCCTTCCAGAGTGTTAGGATTACAGGCGTGAGCCACTGCGCCTGGCCATGAGTTCTTTTAAGTTTACTTTTAACTATGGTAAAATGCTTTGCCACATTCTGTACATTTACAGGGTTTCTCTCCAGTATGAATTTTCTGATACTGAAAACCTGAATGATGAGTATAGACTTACTGTATGGTTTACATTTGTAGAGTTTTTCTCTGGTATAAATTTTTTAGTGCTCAGTAAAACAGCAATTATAGTTAGAGGCTTTACCACATTCTTTACATTTGTAGAGTTACTCTCTAGTATGCGTTTTCTGATGCCAAATAAGACTTGAGGAATGGGCAAAAGATTTACTGCATGCTTTACATTTGTAGGGTTTTTCCCCGGTATGAATTCTCTGGTGCCCAGTAAGACATGAATTATAGTTAAAGGCTTTGCCACATTCTTTACATTTGTAGGGTTTCTCTCCAGCATGAATTTTCTGATGTGAAATAAGACTTGAGGAATAAATGAAAGATTTACCACATGCTTTACATTTGTAGGGCTTTTCTCCAGTATGAATTCTCTGGTGCCCAGCAAGGCGTGAACTACGGTTAAAGGCTTTGCCACATTCACTACATTTGTACGGTTTCTCTTCTGCATGAATTTTCTGATGATTAATAAGACCAGAATAATGAGTAAAAGATTTACTGCACACTTTACATTGGTAGGGTTTTTCTCCAGTATGAATTCTCTGGTGTTCGGTAAGATGCGAATTATAGTTAAAGCCTTTGCCACATTCTTTACATTTGTAGGGTTTCTCTCCAGTATGAACATTCTGGTGCAAAATAAGACTTGAGGAATGACTAAAAGATTTACTGCATGCTTTACATTTGTAGGGTTTTTCTCCAGTATGCATTCTCTGGTGCTCAGTGAGACTTGAATTATAGTTAAAAGCTTTGCCACATTCTTTACATTTGTAGGGTTTCTCTCCTGTGTGAATTCTCTGATGACGAGTAAGTTGTGCACTACAGTTAAAGGCTCTGCCACATTCACTACATTTGTAGGGTTTGCCTTCAGTGTGAATTTTCTGATGACGAGTAAGACTTGAATAATGACTAAAAGATTTACTGCATGCTTTACATTTGTAGGGTTTTTCTCCAGTATGAATTCTCTGGTGATTGGTAAGATATAAATTCTCAATAAAGGCTTTGCCACATTCTTTACATTTGTAAGGTTTCTCTCCTGTATGAATCCTCTGATGACGAGTAAGATGTGAACTACGGTTAAAGGCTTTGCCACATTCATTACATTTGTAGGGTTTCTCTTCAGTTGGGATTATCTCATATTTTTTTAGATTTGATGATTCACTAAACACTTCCTCACATTGATTATCTCTGTATGAGTTTACTCCAAAATAGATGTCTTCATGCTGAGTATAAGTTGATGACTGGGATAAAGTTTCTAAATATTTGTTACATTCATAAGACTTCTCTTCAATTTGAACACACTCATGGAAAATAAGCTTAGAATGTTGATGAAAGACTTTCTCACATTTTTTACATTTGTAGTAGTCCTCTGGAAAATAAGTTTTCTGATGTATTCTAGGGCTACAGCTTTGGTTAGAGGTTTCTTCAGTTTTATGACATTGATAATTTTTGTCTCCAACATAAATATCCTGGTAATAATTTAGGATAGAGCCCGGGCTAAAGGACACTGAAGTTTTGTCATAGGTGTGATGTCTTCTCCAATTATCTATTCCCTGATATTGCTTCAGGAATGATGAATGGGTATATACTTTCCCATTCTGATCAAAGTTGTAGATTTTATCATATTTTTGGTGTAAAAATAATAAATCTTTAACAAGTGATCCATCAAACTGATCACATATAGAAATCTTTTCATTTTTAAATCTCAGATCTTCAGAAATATTTGACTGAACATTTAACCCAATTTTACATTTTAATTGATCCAAATCATTTTGAATATGGTCTAGGTCACTATATAAATTTTCCAAATTTCCTTTCAGATAAAATTTATGTTCCAAATGTTGATGTTGATATTCACTTATAGAAACATGTGGTTCAGCAAAAGTAACGGACAAAAATGGAGTTTTTTTGCACAGTGGTTTACATTTCTGACCTTTTCTCTCAGTGATGTTTTCATTATAGGTAACTGACCTACATTTTGTTTGTCCATGATAACATCTATTCTCTCCTTGAAACTCACCCTCACATTCCCATTCTTTCTTTAAGTGTGTATTTTCAAGGCCACGATTCCCAAATATTCCCAATATCACTTTTTGAAGTGGAGCTTCTATGCACTGCTTTTTCTGTAGACTTTGGGTGTAATGAGAAAATATATCTGAAAGATATAAAAGGTTTTTAAAATTCCAATTACTATATTTGGGTGAATTTACTTTACAACAAAAATATGCAAAATAATACCAAGCTATCTCCACTGATATATGAACTTATCACAATATGCTAAAGAAAACAACAGTTGAGGTTGCTATACCCCCAGTGAATGCAAATCCGAGAAAGGACAGATTAAGTTAAAAAAAGTTCATTACTTGTGTGCATCACAGCAGAGAGGAATCAGGAAAAAATTTCCACTCCTTGTTTCTCCCTCAAGAAACAAGGATAGAGTGGAACATATGTCCAAATGAGAGATTTTTCTTTCTGGAGCTCTCTAAAGACTGGTTATTGCTTCCTTTAACATAGACTGCTACAGAGAATAGAGATATAGTTCAAATGACAGGATGGGTCCACTGAGAACAAAGAAGACTACTTGTTATGGCAACAGAGATACTGCGGTACCAATGACATTTTCCAAGGGAAGCAAGAGATTAAATGCTTTCAAGAAAAAAAGGAAAACATAGAGAAACTCCTTTTCAATAGAAAAATAAACAGCAGTCCAGAGAAGGCACATATCAATACCAGGTTAAAGAAACCCCTGGAATGTCTACTATGGCTAAATGGTATCAGTTCTTTCCATACAAACCCAAAAAACAAAGGATAGGATGGGTAGCTGAGTTTTTTGGGTTTTTTTTTTAAAGAAAGTTTCCATTTATTTTTTTTTAGAATAAAGATTTATTGCACAAATACAGCCGAAAGCCAACAGAAAAATAGCTTTGCCCTGTCATTTCCCTAAGAAAGCACTGCAGTTACTCAGAATAGGCCCCTCTCCCACCTAAAAAAAACAAAAAAGCAATCCTCTGAATTCTAGGCTGTTTTTTTTTTTTTTTGAGACAGAGTCTTGCTTTGTTGCCCAGGCTAGAGTGAGTGCCGTGGTGTCAGCCTCGCTCACAGCAACCTCAAACTCCTGGGCTCAAGCGATCCTACTGCCTCAGCCTCCCGAGTAGCTGGGACTACAGGCACGTGCCACCATGCCCGGCTAATTTTTTCTATATATATTAGTTGGCCAATTAATTTCTTTCTATTTATAGTAGAGACGGGGTCTCGCTGTTGCTCAGGCTGGTTT
>VSMD01080981.1:0-16413 GCA_008750895.1 Mirza zaza | reverse complement strand
TTTTTTTTTTTTTTACCCCATTTGATTTTGGAGTGACATGTTTGCCAAACAAATTATGGAGAAGATGATAAGATTCGGTGTACAGTACTTGGTTCTAACATAATAACTTTCAATTTGGAAGAAGGTTACAAATTTCAGAGACCTGGATTCTAAATCGGCAAAAGACATGTGTTTGCTTTTTGCCTGCATTTTTATTTTCCTTGGAAAACCCAATCCTCTCTATCTTTACTGAATCTGATCTGAATTGGGCTGATGGACCTCTGGTATTAGGAGAGAGCATGTAATTCTGGGCTCGCCGTTAGAGGCTTGTACACCATGGCCACCTTGATTGGTCAATGTAGGAACCCAGACAAACCAATCACGGACAATTAGACTCTATTCTGGAACTGCTTTTGGAATGATTATTGAAGAAGGGATCTCTTTCCACTGAGATTTTTTTTGAGACATTGGGATATAAACTTCAAACTTCAAGCAACAATTTTCCACCAAATGGAGACAGTATCTTTGAAAGCCAAAGCTAACACAGAGGAAAGAAACTTGGAATTCTTCACACATCTAAATCAAGTCATGCCTGGTGCCAAAAATAAAATGAAACAAAAGTCTCTCTTTGAACATTTCAGTTGGCCAATACATTCTCTTTTTGTCTTGAGCCCATCTGAGTCAGTTTCCTGCTTTTTCAACCAAGAGGGACCTGACAAATAGATTCTGAATGCAGCAGTTCAAATGCCAGCTGGGTTGGTTTCTATCCATGTGATTGAATTATACAATATGGTAGATTCCTCCAGGATGTTATATTGTATGCTCTAGATATTTTAGAATCCTTAGAGCAATAAATAAATAAATAAATAAATGAAATAAAATTTTAATAAATGATAAAAATTTTTAAAATTAAAAAAGAAAGTCTTGTTAAGTGCATTTTGTGGCTATATTTTATGTTAATACAAATTTTGATGAGAGAAAGATCAAGCAGTTTTATAAGATTTCATAGTCACTAATTGAATGTTGAAGTTTTTTTTTCTGATCTGTTATATCATTGTTAAACATGAATGCTACATTCCTCTTACCACTGGTAATTTAAAATATAGAGTCAGAAAGAATAAATGCAAAACACACGTTATTTAAAAATACATATGTATTTAAATGAATAGTTCCCATTTTGTCCTAGAAATTCTTATGAAGACACTAAATGAACTGCTTTAGATTTTAAACCATCTCTCTTTTCTGAAGCCATCCCAAATGGACAGTGGGTGGGAAGAGCTGAAATCAATGGGAAAAAAAAGTTATTTTAGTAGTGTGCTTTAATGTTTTAATGCAAGTTAATTTGTCCAAAATATCCCATTGTGTGTCAATAACAATAATGATACTAATGTTATGATAGCATAATACTATTCATGCAGTATAAAGAAGAACATAGCTCATACTTTGCTATATTTTGTTGTACATTTAAAAGAATGAATTTTCTCATTTACAGAATAGGATTGGTAATAGCACATAATTCATGGGCTTATTGTGAGGATTAAATGAGATAATCCATGTCATGTGCACACTGTCTAACACACATTAAACAATATGTTTGAGCATTAGTGATAAAATTAATAAAATATGTTAAGATCATTATAAAAATATTTTAAGATCATTATAATGTGATTATTACCATTTCAAAAGCAAAAGTCCTACTTTATGTGTATTTGTTTTCTTCTCTCTGTTAAGAGCTACATATGACTAGGCATTCAATACAAACTGATTTATAAATATTTCTTCATGGTGAGAGCAGGGATCTCTCAAATGAGACACACGGCATCCATAGCTTAGGAGGACTTGTATTTTGCAACCTGGCAAACCATCTAGGACCATTGTGGTAGGAAGGAAAGGAATTACAGCTCTCCAAAGAGAAGAAAGTCCTGCATAAGAAAGCGGGAAATTTTAAAATAATACTAATAACCATTAATTGAGTGGTTACTATGTACCAGGCATTGTAACAGATGGCTTTCATACGTCACCTGAGTTAAATACTTAGCTGGCAGCTGCTAACAATGCTAATTAACTTTTTGGAATGTTACTCACGTTTAGACAGGTAATTTCAACTAAATTATTACCTGCCAATTCTCCTCCGCTTAGAGTTCCGGAACAGGCTAATTTATTGTGATCTACCTTCTAATTCTTTTGAGTTGCCACCCATTCAATTATAAGCACGAGTAGACTCTTCCTCTTTCTGTGCCTTCAGCGTTCTTTTTAGGTTCTATCTAGTTTGTCCATGTTGATAATACTAGTAATGCAAACAATAATCTTCACTGGCAGTTCATTTTGATTCAAAATAAATGATCTATTTAAAATGCAAAGTCTATGTATTAATCAAACAAAAAATGCCATGGAGCAAGGTGGAATTTTGAGAAGTCTTTCAAATGAAGATTATTGTTAAATCTCCTGGAATTGTCATTATAAAGTCAAAATAAATGGTGCCTTTATCATTCTAACTACAGAGAACAGCTATTTCTGTCAACATTTCCCTATTTCCTAAATCAAGTTGGCCTGAAATGTGAGTCCTCACAGTTGTGAAATACTACTAGATGATAAAAGCAAAGTTTTTTCCTTTCTTTCTTTTCCCCCACTCTGGTTTTGTGCTTCTTAAATAAGCATTGCCATCAAATAGAACTTTTACTCTATTCCGTCATGTCATTATGCTTTTAGGGAGGAAGCATCCTATTAATTTTATCTGAAGACAGAGAATACATTTGTTAACCATCTGGCCTACTGCAACCTGAATTGGAAGTTAAATTAAAGCTCTCCTCACACTAGTAGGGATTGTGCTTCAATTCCATACTTGTAGCCCATAAATAGAATTTTTATTACTAATGCTATTTGAGAAAGCTTATATCTCTCCCCTGGATTTCTTAAACCTCATTATTCACAGCTTAAATCTAGGCCATACTAAGAATTTTAGCTAAAGACTGGTACAGAGAGCTAGTTTCTTGAGATGCTTGTATTTGGGATTATTCTTAACTTGAACCTCATTTCAGAAAATCCTGTCAATGGCCATTTTTAATCTAAGAGACTGAAGCAGAATAAAAAAAACCAGCAAAGAATGCCTTTGTTGAATTTTCTGACTGTTCAGCTAGCTGATTTTCATTTTGTCAACTTGAAATATTCATACAAAGAGCTTGGAATATAAGATTGTCCTATGGGGATCCTATATGGATAAATTCATGAGTTCTGTACAAAAGCAATCTCAGTGTTTTGGAAAAAGGAAAACATTTTTTTTCTGAGCTGTGTAAATGTAGTCATGATTCTGTCCTAGCAGTCAGTGCTTGTTATAGATTAAATGTTTGTGTCCTCCCAAAATTCAGAAGTTGGAAAACTAAACCCCAAGGTGATGGTATTAGGAGATCGACCCTTTGGAAGGTGATTAGCTCATATGAGGTCAGAGCCTTCATGAATGGGATTAGTGCCCTTATGTCCTCTGAGGACATTCTGAAATATACAGTTTGAACCACAAATAAGACTTACTAAATTGTCTTACTATCAAGATCACCAGTAAAGACAAGATGGGACCATTGTCCAAACATTCTCTTAGAATTGCATTGCCAATTTCCACTCCTTTTAATGTAAATAAAATGAGCGTTAATTTCCATATGAAACATAAACTAAAGCCCATTATTTTAGGATGTGGTAGAGATGAAAATGATACAACATTTATCAGTTAACGAAGAGTTTGTTCCTAACCTTTTATTTCTAATGAATAGTAACCGTAGATAAATACCTCTGCTGCTCTTAGGAGACAAAATGATAATTTGGTCAGGGTAGGCAGAATTCCCAAGGCTTGTGCTATCTTGAATTTATTTGGCTTGGCCTTATCTCAGTTTGTAATCATGAAATTTCATATAAAGAAGTAAATGAGACATTGAATATTGTCTGTTAATGTTTAACCATTCTATCATTATTATATGTACCAATTATTGAGCACATATTATATGCCAGGCACTGTGCTAGGTGCTTTGTGTAAACCATACAATAACACTATGAAAGCCATGGTTAAGGTTGTTAACACTCTATAGATGAACAGGCTAGAACTAGGATAGTTTGAGTTACATGCCCAACATCACACAATAAATTTTAAAAAAATAGTAATTTGAGCCCAAATCTGTCTTTCCATAGAGTCTGAGCTCTAAACTGCTATGCTTCACTATCCCTTCCTGAATTAACCAGCTACAAAATGATAGCAAACCTTATTAGGGTGTATAACATGTGCTTAGCAATAATTTTTTCATCTAATTAACTAATGTGTTTTACAACTAGTAAATAGACCTTTTTTTTTTTGTACAACAGTGAAATGATGGTGCACTTTCTTATTATTTCAAACATAATGAGATTCCTCCAAATTCCAGTAAAGGCTTAGAGATGGGCTTCACAGTTAGCTAGCTGGAAAATAGGAAACAAGCAACTTTTTCTTTTCCCCTAGCTCAGTTCTAACTTTGATTTAAAATATTTCTCTTCTATAACTGCCAATTATTTAAGTAAGATCTGTGGGTCTCCTGAAAGAGGTGGTGATAGACTGGAATGGAAAAGATGAAGAATTGCTTCCAGAAGTATATATATTCTTCTTGGATGATTTCTTAGAGCCTATAAATTAGCTTAATTTTAGAAACAACACCGTAAAAATCCAATTTCTGCCTTTTGGAAAAAAAATGGAAGAGAATGACATTAGATTGAGAGTATATCTTTAATATCAGAAGAGGCTCACAAGTAGGACGGGTTCCTGGTCTTTGGATGTGGCCTCTGCAATCATTCTTGAGGAGAATCTGGGAAGATATTTCAGAAACCTTAGGCTTTTATACGGCGTTCCGTTTATCAATAATTTTAACTTTCTACATGTATACTGCGGAAGCTGATATGAACATAGGAAAAATATAGCCACAAGAATATTCATTACATCATTATTATTTACAACCAAAAAATAAAAAAAAATGGAAACAAAATAGAGGAAAACTAAATGTTCAACAGTAGGAGGTTAGCTAAAAATATATATTGGCAAACCCCACTGTCATTACAAAGGAGGGTGCACAAAAGACTGTTTAATTACCTGCAGATATGTTCACAGTATATTTTTCAGAATATTGAAAATCATTATATAAAAAATTGTGTAGAATATTATGCCAATTGTATTAAAAATATGATAAAGACTGGAAGCATATATGTATATCAAAATATTGAGAGCAGTTATCCTCTGGGAGAGAAATTAACTGCAAAGCTAATTTCATTTTTTTTTCTTTTTTTGCTTGCTTATATTTTTAAAGTTTTCTTAAATGAGTATGTATGACTTTTGCAATTATATATGTACATATATATTTATGCATTTATATATATGTGTGTGTGTAAGTATTTGCTTTGTTTTGTTTTAAGAAAAGGTTAATGGAACTCTTCCAAGTCCCCTTCTTGTTTCTGTGTCTGCTTTGAGAGCTTTCATTTCAAATTCATTTCTGGAACTCTGGTTTCTGGCTCATTTTTGCTCTACAAAAAGAACTTTATGTTTTTTAATACAGTGCAGATATTTCTTTTCTAGTTTGATTTTGCTCCATGCATTGGTTGTGGGTGACCATGTGCACACTCCCTAGCTTTCAGCATTGGTCTATTCCCTGGTCTCAGACTTTTTCCTCTTATCTTTCTTGGACATCTGTTCTACTTCTCATGTGAGAACAATTCCATTGAAATGTGTTTGTAATTGAAAAGAGAAAACTAATAGAGGAAATCAATGAAACCAAAAGTTGGTTCTTTGAAAAGATCAATAAAATCAATAAATCTCTAGCTGGGCTAACCAAGGATAAAAGAAAGACACAAAGGACAAATGTCCCTAACGATACATGTACATTAAAAAGATAAATTAGATAAAATGGACCAAATCCTTAAAAGATACAGATTACCAAAATTCTGAAAAGAAGAAATAGATAATCTTAACAGACCTATAACTATTAAAGAAAATGAATCAATAATCTGTATCTTCCAAAATAGAATGCATCAGGCCAGATGGTTTCACTGGCAGCTCTTTAGGCATATAAGGAAGAAATATACAAGGCACCGTTATAGCCAAGAGGAGCCTAAGGAGACAAGAAAACCCCATGTAATGTGGTACCCTGGATAGAACCTTGGAACAGAGAAAGTAAATTAAGTAAAAATCAAGGAAATTTGAATAAAGTATGGTCTTTAATTAAGAAAAGTACTACAGCAATATTGGTTGATTAATTATAAAAAGGTGTCATGATAATGTACAATGTTAACAATGGGGGAAACAGTGTGAGAGATTTTGTGGGTTCTCTCTGTACTATCTGCTCAATATTTCTGTTCTAAAACTATTATTTAAAAATCTATTCGTTAAAAATATTTTGTGAAAGGAGAAAATAAAAGAATTTCTCGTTTCTCAAAGATTTAAAAAAAAAACCCTTAGATAATAGCCTAAAATTAGCTCTACTAAAGGAATTGAGAGTGACCCTCTCCGACCTCAATTTAACAAAGGGCAGCCTAGGAAAAAGATAATCCGTGAAGCTTCCAAAATAAGGATCCTTGAATCTTCCTTCATCGACAGTCTGGGAAGAAAGAGTAGCTCCCAAGGGAAAGGTGTGATGGAGCATTGTTACAGAAATCCTATTTTCGTTAGAATAAGGTCTCCCCAGGTTCTTTACTTAAGCTTGTTTATTTCTCCAGGGCCTAGTGCCTGTTCCTTGGAGAACCCTTCCTGACTGACTCACTATATGAAGGAATGAAGGAATTAATGATTGAATCAGGTGTTCACTACATATTTACTGAGTTCATAAATAATTGGTTTGCAATTCACCAAGTGAGGGAATGTCAATAATCCTTAGAAGAAAGATTAAACACGGAAATCTAAAGTGATAAATCCATTAGTCTAGGATTGTCGCTAAAGATTATATTTACCACAAAAGTATAATACAGAAATGATTTCCCTCCCACGTGTTATGTGTGTTTTTGTTTTTACCTCCTCAGCCTGATACGGAAAATGTTGGGTGCCCGGAGGCACTACTTGCCGCCCCTCTGTCACTCGGCATCTTGGGGGCCAGTGCTATGTGTGGCCAGTTGGAGGGCATGCTGCTGGGGCCAGGCCCCGGGTTAGAGAGCCTCCGGGGACCCCTAGTGCCACCTGGACCCCGTGTGACGGAATGCCCCCAGGCCCGCCTGCCGCTGCCTGTGTGATCCTGATTGGGTAATTTTGAATCCCACTGTTTTTGATTGGATGTTAAACCTTGTTGTCGATTGGATGTTAAAGGTTGATTTTGATTGGATGTTAAAGCTTGTAGTTGATTGGATGCTTTTTGAGCCCTACCAAGGGTATAAAAGCAGGAGGAGGCCAGGCACGGTGACTCACGCCTGTAATCCTAGCACTCTGGGAGGCCGAGGCAGGCAGATTGCTTGAGGTCAGGAGTTCGAAACCAGCCTGAGCAAGAGTGAGACCCCATGTCTACTATAAATAGAAAGAAATTAATCGGCCAACTAATATACATAGAAAAAATTAGCTGGGCATGGTGGCGCATGCCTGTAGTCCCAGCTACTCGGGAGGCTGAGGCAGGAGGATTGCTTGAGCCCGGGAGTTTGAGGTTGCTGTGAGCTAGGCTGACGCCACGGCACTCACTCTAGCCTGGGCAACAAAGCCAGACTCTGTCTCAAAAAAAAAAAAAAAAAAGCAGGAGGCGACCAGGCAGAAGGGTCAGAAGATCAGAAGACATGAAGAGAGCTGTAACACTAGGTGTGCTGAGCCTGCTGTGGAAGAATAAAGGCTGTTCTCTGTCTCTTCGTGTGCCACTAGGTTCTTTCCTGGGTGGAACGAATAAGAGCTGTAATGCTAGCCACAACAAGCCTAAACAACTTTTGTGATTCCTAGGATTCATAAAATAGTTACTATTTATTGATTGCGTATGGTAGGCCAGGAATTCTATCATCTATCTAACTAGCTAGCTATCATCTATCTATATCTATTTATTTTTGTTTTCATTATACACATAAGAACACTGACCAAAGTCACCCTGCTCTTCACAGGGGAAGTTAGTACTTAAACCCTGATCTCTTTGAATTCAAAGTCCTACTCTTCATAACACCATGTTGCCTTCAAGTGCTGATAAATCCACTAGCAAATTATCCATTGCTTGTGTGCCTGAGTATTTGCTGGGGGTTAATGTTGTTTTTCAATTTCTGAACGATAAGTTTGAAGATTTGTTAGTTGTCAGATCTGCTTGCATGGTCAACAGAGGTGAGTATTCCATAGACTTTACCTTATTATTTTACGCCAAGCAATTTAATGTCATGTTAAAATGCAAGGCCATTAGCAAAAACCTGAAGATTAGGTTTCAGTACACATTCTGGGACAAATGGGTGCTTGGGAGGACATTCAGTTTTCTGTCCATTCAATTCATTGAGGGAGAAACAAAAAGTAAACTACTTATTAGACATCCAGATTAAAAATTATTATGATATCTGATAGATTTATTTAAAAAAACAACATAATTGTTAAAGGCCTGAAAAATCTTATGGTACCTAGCTGGATTTAAAAATGTTACTGTCATCCTGAATGACTTAAGAAATCTTTCTGCAGCGTAATCTGCAATGATGTCTGCATGGCTAAGAAGAAAAGCAAACATTAAAAGAAATAACTCCTCTGCAATCTGAAAGTTTTAGAACACCTACAAACATCATGGTGAGACTTCAAATTTATTGTGTGACATTAATAGGCATGCTGGGTATTTTTTGCTTTATAAATTAGAAAAAATTAAATAAGATATACATGTAGACATAAATATAGTCCTCTGTGTGAAAGTTCCAGAACACACTGGAACATTCAGTGCTGCTACTAATTTTATTTGCATTCCAAAGCACTGACAGCAAAGTTACTAAATTAAGATTTAAAAAAAAAATAATATCTTTGGTTGTTTACAAAAGCAATAGAATAGAGTTATGGGGGAACAACAGTTTAATTTCTTCACTCAGAGCAAAGACCCATATTTTTTTCAAAGGCGACATGCAAACCTATCAGTCAATCATACTACATTTGCATAGCACCTATATGAGAGCTTCTCAGGGTATTTCGCAATACAATTAATTTGCAGCTTTGATAATTAAGACTCTGCCATGTTAAACAAATGAGACAAAGCTGAGAGTTGAAAACTGTAACTATGTCAGCTCTAAAACTCCAACATGGAAAGTGAGTAACGTATCCACAAAGTCATAGCAATTAAAGTTCAGGCAGGCATTTGAAGCTTTGTCTTTTTTATTTTATATTCATACTAGACTACAGAGGTTTAACATGCTTGGATTCTATGAGTAAACACTTCAGCCAGCCTTCCCTAGATTTCACCCTCTATACACTCTGCCCGGATGACTGCAGAAGCCTCCTATGTTAGTTACTGTGACTGAAACTATGTTTTCAGAGCTCTCCCTCATCACCTATATCAGATTTTTAGACATTTTTAACATTGCCCTTATCACATTTAAACCAATGGGGTGTATACACCTCATTGTTCCTGATCAATTTTTGGAAACACTTGTTTCTTTTCATTCAAACATAGCTTAAAAACTATATTTTATGTGTTTTTTAAATTTTTAACGTATAAAATTAAAACTTGTTGTCGAAATATTAGTAATTCCAGGTAACATAAATGGGAAATATATCCATAATTCCATTCCCCTGATAAAGTATTTTTTAACATTTTGTTGAAAATTTTCAAGCCTTTTTCTAGTAAAATATTTACATAATTGATGGTCATACTGTATCTGCACACCAATAATTAAGTCATCTACTGAAAAGGTAATTCTATGTAAATATCAAAGGGTTATTGGGCACGAGCTTTGAAGTCAGAATCGGTGAGATATAGATTTGAATACCAGATCTGCAGCTGTTGTTGGTCAAGTCACTTAATTTTCTAAACCTCACTATATTTACCTTTATAATTAGCATTAAAAAATAAGAAACTGGGTAAATATATGAAAAAAAGCTCTTATTTCTAGTAATTGAACAACTGGCAGCACAAAGTTGTGATCCTTAAAGAGAGGAAATAAATTAAGTTAGCCTCTGGTAGCCCTGTGTAGAGGAACTTTCTAGATCAGGAAGTAGGGAGGGGAGACATAAATAGTATGGTATAGTTTCACTGAGCAGAGTAGACAAACATCAGAATTTGGGGGGATTGAAGTGGCTGGAATCCCAGAGTAGAGTATTAGAAAGGATGGCATTGCTAAAAGCATGTGCACCAGAGATATACATAGGAGTGTCACGTGTGGGCAAAGAAAAAAATTCAGAGCTCAGACAGGACTAGAAGACATTTGGGCTCTTCTATGCCAGAGAATAAAGACTTGTTGAACATTTGGGGCATTCAGTAGGGAGACTCATCTTAGTAATAAACTAGCCTTAAAGTCTACTCTATATCTACTCTAAGAAAACTTAATCACATGCCACAGGAAAATCAAGAGAATTCATAGTAGCTGAATAACTGCCTATCACAATAAAGTCCAACAATCTTCATATAAATATACCACAATGCAGCATTCAACAACATAACATTTTGGATGTCCATTATCCAATTTAAAGTACTAGATATCCAAACAAGCAAACAATGAGAATCATGACTAGGAGGAAAAACAGTCAGTAGAAACACACTCATAAATGACTGATTTGATAGAATTAGCAAGCAAGGACTTTCTTACCAGTTATAGGTAGGGCTCCTGAATAACAGCAGAAAACTACAGCTGAAATAATTGCAAGCTTAAGGCTCTATTTAAGAGAGAATCTTTTTGCTTAAGATTGCTTTGGCTATTTGGGCTCTTTTCTGGTTCCAAACGAAGCATTGAATTATTTTTTCTAGATCTGTGAAATGTGACATTGGTATTTTGATGGGGATTGCATTGCATCTGTAAATCACTTTGGGCAGTGTGAACATTTTAACAACATTGAGTCTATTGATCCATGAGAATGATATACTTTTCCATTTGTTTGGGTCATCTGTGATTTCTTTCCTCAGTGGTTTGTAGTTCTCCTTGTAGAGACCTTTCACCTCCATGGTTAAGTGCCGAGATCTTCCACCTCTGTAGTTAAGTACATTCCTAGGTATTTTGGTTTTTTTGTAGTTATTGTGAATAGTATTGAGTTTTTGATTTGACTCTCAGCTTGACTGTTATTGCTATACAGAAATGCTACTGATTTGTATACGTTGATTTTGTATGAGACTTTGATGAATTTATTTATCAATTCTAGGAATCTTTTCATGGAGTCTTTAGGGTTTTCTGGATACAAGATCATATCATCAGTGAAAAGGGATAATTTGACCTGATGTTTCCCCATTTGGATGCTCTTTATTTCTATCTCTTGCCCATTTCTCTGGCTAGGACTTCCGGCACCATGTTGAATAAAAGTGGTGGCAGTGGGCACTCTTGTCTTGTTCCAGTGCTTGGGAGGGATGCTTTCAACTTTTCCCCATGTAGTAGGATGTTGGCTGTGGGTTTGTCATATATGCCTTTCATTATTTTGACATATGTTCCTACTATGCCTAACTTGTAGAGGTTTTTATTATGAAATGTGCTGCATTTTTTCAAATGCTTTTTCTGTATTTATTGAGATGATCATATGGCCTTTGTTTTTGCTTCTGTTCATGTGTTGAATCATATTTAATGATTTACACAGGTCAAATCATCCTTGCATCCCCGGGATTAAGCCCACTTCATCACGATGGATTATTGTTTTGATGTGCTGTTAAATTTGGTTTGCTAGTATTTTATTGAGGATTTTTCCATCTATATTCATAAGGGATATAGGTTTGTGACTTCAAACTCTACCACAGGACTCTAGTAACCAAACCAGCATGGTATTAGCACAAAAATAGAGACATAGATCAATGGAACAGAACAGAGAACCCAGATATAAAACCATCCTCATACAGCCAACCCACTTTTGGCAAAGCAGACAACAACATAAACTGGGGAAGAGACGATCTATTCAATAAATGATGCTGGGAAAATTGGATAGCCACATGCAGAAGAATGATCTGGTGCTGAAACTAGTCTTTCTATTTTTCCTTTTGTGTCCCTCCTAGCCATCTATATACTGAATGATTTCTTCCCTCTCACTTTTTTTTCTCTCTCCTCTATTTATTAAAATATTTTAAGCCTAGAGTAATGAATATATAGTGTATAGCTTAAAGAGTAGTCAATAATTGGTCAGTAAATATAATTTAAAAATCTTTTATTTCATTCCCCCCTAAATCAATTAGCTTTTCTCAGTTTTGGATTTATGCAACTTCTTACAAAAAAGAGAAGTACCTCATAATGTGGACACGAAGATTTAGATTGATACAAAGAAGTCACTACATTTTGGGAAAAAAAAGACTAAAATCAAGAGCTATGCAGCAATATTTTTATGAAGAGGTGTTAGAGAATATGATTTATAGTAAATATTCAATAGAGTTCATAAAACATTTGGCAATAAACCTACAAATATAGATTTATAATTTTAAAGATAAGAAGTTTGATTTTGTTACTTTCAGATTGTAATTGTGTCTATAATATAGTTAATTTTCTAGCCAGTGTGTAGCTTTATATGTTTGTTAATTTTATAAATTTAGAAGATAATATCATATTTGGTAAATGTCAAAATTTATAATGGACTAAAAATCATTTTCAGTATGTTTGCAATGTGTCAAATACAATGTAATTGGTTTTCTGGAAACTATTGGCAAGTATATATAAAATTCTTTTATGAATAACTCACATTTGCATGTTTCCCAAGATATACAAAGTATTTTCACACATAGTTTGTTCTTTTGAACAAGTGAGAAATGTATCTATACTCCAATTATACAAAATTTAAGTTTCTTGTATAAGGCATTTTAACACTACCACTTTGACCTAGTGGATTCTTCAGACTTTCCATTTTAACCCAAAGGTATTTCAATTCTATATTAATGACATCATTTAATAAACATAATTTCAGCATTGACTAATTTTGTCAGATAAAATTTTATGGAATAGACTCCATATAATCAATTAGTTCCTTGACAATTTTCTATGAAGTGCAGTTCAGTAATTTTCATCATTTTCCCAATCTCATTTAGTATTATTGTATGTGTAGCAGTTTTTTTGCTGTGTAACTTAACAAACAAACATGATTTATCCTTCAGGACTTTTTTTGTGCATACACAAAAGGTTTTTCCATTTTGAGCTTTTTTTTTTTTTTAAACTATTGTGTTTTCAACTTAAATTTTCCTAGGTCAATTATTGCTAGTTCAAATTTTATCAAGAAGTTTAGGCACTCCGGTGTGGGTTTTTCTGTTTTGATTTCTTTGTTTTTCTTTTTGTTTTTGTTTTGAGACAGTCTAGTTCTGTCATCCTGGGTAGAGTGCGCTGGTGTCATTATAGCTCACTGCAGCCTAAAATTCCTGAGTTCACACAATCCTCCTGCCTTAGCCTCCCAGGTAGTTGAAACTTCAGGCATGCACCAGAACTCCTGGTTGATTTTTCCATTTTTAGTAGAGTCTGGGATTTCACTCTTGCTCAGGCGAACTTCTGAGCTCAAGTGAATCTCCTGCCTCTATCTCCCAGAGTGCTAGGATTACAGGCATGAGCCACCCACCTGGGCCTTTTTATAAGCATGAAAGGAAGTTTGATGAGGAAGGACAAGGTAGGACTACAGAGCAAGATTGAGATATTTTAATAGGTTTACACAGTAAGAGCAAGATGACGTTTGTCACCGAATGACAGACTCCTCTGTCATAAAAAAAAAGGGCCCCATACATTTTGTTTTTAAGATTATACATTTTACCTTGTGCAATTTAAGTGGCTGTCAATTTTTAATGTGTTGATTGTTTCCATCACCATAGGGTTAATAAAAAAATGAGTGATATTTTTTTTAAATTTCTAAATTACTCCATATACTACATTCCAAGGCTTCACTTGTCCTGATTGGAACGTTAGTCCACTTCTTCAACATATTTCCAATGAATTCTTTTAGCATATATCCATGACAGGATAAAAATGGTGAAGCCAAATGGTGAACTCTAAGTCAACATTTCCTGCTTCTGCCTTTCTCCTTTCTTCCATTCCTTAATTTCATAGCAGGCTGGGCTGAAAATGGGATGTGGATCTTTAGCAACATTTTAAGTGGGAGAAAAATGCCCTCCAAAATGCAGGTTATTACTTATCACCCCTATCAGCCATCTGCTTAAATGTGTGTGTATGTGTGTGTGTTCATGTGCATATAGGGAGAGGAAGAAAGAGAGAGAGAGAGAAAGGGAATGTGGAAAAGCTTGTATACGTGATCAATTCATGTAAAGGGCCCATATGTTACTCTTTTATCTTTTGTATATGTTTAAATAATATAGAAATAAATAAAATGAAGAGCAAATTCAAAACCTATATTGATCATGTTGTCTCCTTTTATGTTCCTTTTTAAAACTCCCAATCTGACCCTGATTGCTACTTTCTCTCTTTTATACTGTCATCAACCCCGGGGCAGAGAGAAGAGGACTGGGCTGGGGAGAGAAAAGAATTTACAGACTCTTTGAGATACCTATTTTAGCTGGAACATCTCTACTAACTCAAACACTGGTTATACAAAGTAGAATAGAATTTGCATTTTGGGTTCAGAATAATTCAATGAACATTTGCAGCCTAAATGCCAAGTCTGGTGCTAAATGTTTTCTTCATATTATCCATTCTAATCTTCACAACACATATACAAGGCAAGTATCACTATAACTCCTTTTAGATGAGAATATGTAAATATTCATAGAGTTTATAAGCAAGTTTGCTAACAATAAAATAACTCTTGAGAAAATTGAGAATTGCATCTACCTCCAATTTCAAAAGCAGTTATCTTACCATTTACTCAGAAGTTCCTAAATTCAAAATTTAAAAGCAGATGGGCCAAGGTTTAAATTGCCATTGCCCTCTCCCCCTCTTCTTCTTCTTCTTCCTTTTTTTCTCGTAGAGATGGGGTCTCGGTATGTTGCCCAGATGGTTTCAAACTCCTAGGTTTAAACAATCCTCCCACCTTAGCTTCCCAGAGTGCTGGGATTACAAGCATGAGCCACCACACCCAGCTACTCCTTCTCTTAATAGAAGCATGAAATTGAACAGGTTACTTATCCAATCTGAGCCTCAGTTATAATGAAAATATGACTTGCTCTGAAAGATTATGAGAATTACATACATTATGTCATAAATGCTTATAGGTGCTTAGCAAATAAATTATTTTCATTAGATTCTTGAGAACTAGCCTCAGTAATTTTTAGTTATTTTTATTATATAAGAGCATTTTTTATTTCAGGAATCCGTATTTCCTGATGCCAAATATGATGGAATAAGCTATTAATAATCTTTTCAGATACTATCTTTCATTGATTTTCTTTAAAAATTAGCCATCATATTTTCAAAGTATTTTGCTGACAAACATTTTATATTATTTTTGTAAGCCTTAATTTCTGAGAAAGCTTGGAAATGGTGAAATTTTATTACATCTTAAATGGCAGACAAATAAAAACTGATTTGAAGCCTAACCTGTCACTTTTTTAAGAATCATTGAATCAATCAATAATTATTTATTGAACAAACACTATGAGATCAGTACCATATGAAAATATAATCTCAAATTCATAAGAAATTAATAATCTGAGAAATTTAACCCAAAGATACATGAAATTTTATCTATAGGAAGGAAACTAAAATATTTGCTAACTAGTATTATTTGGATTACTGAATATATTTCGTTAATAAAAAGACTGAGACTTTTAAGGATGTTTCCCAGACTTTTGAGAATAAATCACTGTTTCTAAATGTGATGGCCATCTTTGCAACAGACTTTGGATTTAGGGGTAAGCTCTCAGAGCTCACTGCAAGAGTCAAGTCTTTTATTACTCGAAGTATGTTCTGTGGACCTATATTCCCAACCTGACCATGATAAACACTTATCTGAGTAAAACAAAATGTTTCCGCTACCAGTGAAGGTTGGGCTCAATTCTAATCTTCCGTTATGAACAATGGACTTTCATTAGTCTTTCTTTGGAAATGAGCAGTGCAGGTTTTTCATTTATCAGAACTGTTGATTAATTAAGCAAGGAGATACTCCAGGTAATATACTCTTGAAAATGTGGGAACAGATGGAGTGGAGGATATGTTTAGTGACTTGCCCACCATCTTATACAAGTGCACTTATTTCCTTGCAATGTGCTGCCTAAATGGGTCTCATGATGCTCAAACTAGAGGCAATACCAGCACATTTAGGGGACAATTGCAGCTCCAATCATTTTTGGAGTATTAGAACTGTTTGTTTAAATTCCAATCAGAAAGTTCCACTACTGCCCAGCATTTGAAAGCTATTTGGTAATTTACCTTAGAGCAATGTTTGAATAACAAAAAGATTTCTTTAAAAAAAAA
>VSMD01080978.1:0-39831 GCA_008750895.1 Mirza zaza | reverse complement strand
CGGTGCGGAGTAGGGGGAGGGGGTGCGGAGTAGGGGGAGGCGGTGCGGAGTGGGGGAGGCGGTGCGGAGTGGGGGAGGCGGTGCGGAGTGGGGGAGGTGGTGCGGAGTAGGGGGAGGCGGTGGTGAGCAGGAGGAAGGTGAGGAAGGTGGCGGTGGCGGTGGCCTGCTGCTGCTGAGGTAGCACCACTGTAAGCCGCCATCATGTTACATTGGCTGTGGCACCACAAAGAGACATTCGAAAACTGCCCTTTGATTGGAAAGGAAACTGGGTCAAGCTGTCATTTGGCCATTTAAAAATATAGAAGTGCCAGTCACTCCACCTCCAAAAACATAGAATATAACTGGCTTTATGTCTTTATCAGACAATGCAAACAAGTTCAGGATCTTAGTGTTTAATTTTGGACTGAGCTGCCTGGAAAGGTATAGATGGCCAAAAAAGAAAGGAAGGAAGGAAAGCAAAAACAAAAAAGCAAAGAAAAAGGAAAAAAGGACCACTTCCCCCCAGGATTCCTGCCACAAGTGGGTATTAGAACTGCATTGTTAATTTGGGGGAGGTTCCAAATTTGAATGTGGAAATGAAGGCCAAACCTCCGGACCCCCTGAATTCCACACAGGAAAGGGACCAGGTAACACACCACCCTCGGAATCTTGTAGGAGGGTTGATTAGTCTACTGCTCCATCCCCACATCCTTTTATAAATACCTACCACCTCCTCAAAAACACAAAAAATGCTCAACATCTCTAATCATCAGGGAAATGCAAATCAAAACCACAATGAGATACCACTTAACTCCAGTGAGAATGGCCTTTATCAAAAAGTCTCCAAACAATAGATGCTGGCGTGGATGCGGAGAGAGAGGAACACTCCTACACTGCTGGTGGGACTGCAAACTAGTTCAACCTCTGTGGAAAGCAATATGGAGATACCTTAAAGCGATACAAGTGGATCTACCATTTGATCCAGCAATCCCATTACTGGGCATCTACCCAAAAGATCAAATGACACCCTACAAAAAGACACCTGCACTTGAATGTTTATAGCAGCACAATTCACAATTGCAAAACTGTGGAAACAACCCAAGTGCCCATCAATTCATGAGTGGATTAATAAAATGTGGCACATGTATACCATGGAATACTACTCGGCTCAAAGAAACAATGGTGATATAGCACCTCTTGTGTATTCCTGGATAGAGCTGGAACCCATTCTACTGAGTGAAGTATCTCAAGAATGGAAAAACAAGCACCACATGTACTCACCAGCCAATTGGTATTAACAGATCAACACCTGAGTGGACACATAGGAGTAACATGTATCGGGTGTTGGGCTGGTGGGAGGCGGAGGGGGGTGGGGAGGAGGGGGTGGGGAGGAGGGGATGGGTATATACAACCACAATGAGTGAGATGTTCACCGTCTAGGGGATGGTCACGCTTGAAGCTCTGACTCGAGGGGGGAGGGGGCATGGGCAATGTACGTAACCTCAACATTTGTTCCCCCATAATATGCTAAAATAAAAAAATAAATAAACACAATTTTTAAAATTTCCAATCACCGTAAATTGAAAAGATGGGGAAATTTTCAGGGAAACCAGCTTCCCCGACCACATGCCCAGAACTGGGGGCCTTCCCACATCTTCTCCGCTCCGAGGCAGGCGGGGCGGGCAGAGCTAGCCCAGAAGGAGGCTGAGAGAGGAGGACCCTGGCGGGTGGGTCGGAGCAAGGGGGGGGAAGGAGGCTGAGAGAGGAGGACCCTGGCGGGTGGGTCGGAGCAAGGGGGGGGGAAGGAGGCTGAGAGAGGAGGACCCCGGCGGGCGGGGCGGAGCGAGGGGGGGAAGGAGGCTGAGAGAGGAGGACCCCGGCGGGGCGAAGGTGAGCGGAAGCGGCGGCGAGGGCGGAGGGAAGGCGGGCAGCCGCAGCCGGGACGCCCTGGCGAAGGCGAGGGTCCCACCGAGGAAGGGAGCCGGGGAGGCGGCTGGCCGAGGCCGCTGCCCCCGCCCGGCGCGTCTGCAGGGGAGGCCGGCGAGCGGGTCGGCGAGGCCGGCTCAGGCCGCTCCCTCCGCCCGCTGCCGCCCCCGCCCGCCTCCCCAGCAAAGCCAGACAGCAGCAATTCCCAGAGTTCAGTGTTTCAAAATGTGCGTGTTGTAACTACCATCTTGTTTACTTCACTTAATTTTTTTAAGAGACGGGGTCTCGCTTTGTTGCCCAGGCTGGACTCAAACTCTCGGACTCCAGCGATCCTCCTGCCTCAAGCTGCCCAGTAGCTGGGGCTGCAGGCGCGCATCACAGTGCCCGGCTTGTTGCATTCTTGTGGCTCTTTTTTTATGACACTTTAATTTGAAAGTTGGTTTCTTTTACTGTGTCCTTTTTGGAGGGGAATTGTTTTCACAGTTAACACATTTATAGTATCAATGTATATCTCTACAATTGCTTTGGTCTCTACATAAGGGTTTTGGTGTTAGTGTTTTATTTTTATTACTTTTTAAATAAAAAAGTTTTAGTAAGAGAACATATAGCAAATGAGATGGAAAACTTATTATAATGTAGAATCTATAAAAGAGTTAATTACCGCAATTGGAATCTCAATAAATCCACAAAGCAAAATTGGAGAGTCTAGTCTTTGATAAGAGTATAAAACTTGGTATTAATATGTACCATGGATTAATATGTAGTAAACTACATTTATTTTTTTAAACCACAGGATAAACATGAAGACCATTTATGAAGACTTGGACTGGTGGAGATCTTCCTAAGGAAAACAGAAATCCCAAAGATTTACCATATATAAATTATAAAAGAAAAATGTATATGGCAAGGCACACTATGAAACAATTTAACAGATGAAACATGGGAAAAATTGCAACATACAATGCAACAGATGAACTTTTACTATCCTTAACACTTACCCCTCACACTATGTAGGTAAAAATTGATAAAATAAAGGAAATAAAACCATCCAAGACAAATGTAGTTAGAAAGATATTTGCTTTTATCAGATTTAGAAAACAATAGAAAATTCAAAAAGTTTCTAGCAAAATATTTATACTGAGAAAATATACAGACGAAGACATCTGTAAGGACAATAAACTTAAAATAACAATGAAGAAACCTACATTTCCCATCAGATTGACAGGAAAAAACTGTCAACACTTAATACTAGCCAAAAAATTAGAATTCTGATACATTACAGAGAGAAATATTACTTGCTAGATTTGTAGAAAATAACCTGGCAATTCTTATTAACATAAAAATATTCACATTGGCCCAACAACCCACTTTTCAAATTTTTTTCTATAGAATTAAAGACATCAGTATATGGATTTTGAGCAAGGATAATTGCAGCATTTTATACAATAAAAAATAACAATTTGAATGCCTATTAACAAAGGAAAGCATATTTGAAGAAACTGTGCTATATGCACATAATAAAATAACTATGCAACTTGTAAAGAGGAGTAATTTGGCCTGTATCTAATTGAACTGATTTCCATAATGAATTGCTAAGAGAGAAAAGCAGGTTTTTAATAATGCTTTTACTATAATTCTACCTTTATAGGCACTAAATAAACAACATTCAAAAAACCTATTAGTTTGTATTTATTCCTACGTAAAGTCAAGATTGAAGAAAGGTATAAAATGATATACACTGTGGCTTCAAGGATGTGAGTGAAGAAATGAAAAGAGGAGGCTAAACGCTATAGATTTTTTTTCATGGTATCATGGGGCTACAAACATTTTGGCTACAAGTAATGACTTTTCTCACCAAGCCAGGGCTAGAGGCACGCCCTTCCCCCATACAGTGCATACTGCATCCATTAGTTGTGAATGTGCCCACCCCCACATCCCCACCTGACTGATACCCCATGAATATTACTACCACATGAGCACCTTAGTATTGCTCAGTTAGTACCAATTCAATGGCGAGTACATGTGGTGCTTATTTTCCATCCTTGTGATATCTCACTTCCAAGGATGGGTTCAAGCTCTATCCAGGAAAATATAAGAGGTGCTAGATCACCATCATTTTTTGTAATTGAGTCGTATTCCATTGTATACATATACCACATCAATCCACCTATGGATTGACAGGCACTTGGGTTGTTTCCACATCCTTGTCATAGTGAATTGTGCTGCTATAAACATTTGAGTGCAGGTGTCTTTATTATAAAATGTCTTTTTTCCCTTTGGATAAATGCCTACTAATAGGATTGCTGGGTCGAATGGTATTTCTATTTTTAGCTCTTTGAGGTATCTCCAAATTATTTTCCACAGAGGTTGTACTAATCTGCAGTCCCACCAGCAGTATATGAGTGTACCTGTTTCTCCACATTCATGGCAGTATTTATTGTTTTCGGACTTTTTGATAAAGGCCGTTCTCATTGCAGTTAGGTGATATCTCATCGTAGTTTTGATTTGCATTTCCCTAATGATTAGGAATGTTGAGCATTTTTTTATGTTTGCTGGCCATTATTCTGTCTTCTTTTGAAACATTTCTGTTCATGTCCTTTGCCCATTTATTGATGGGGTTGCTTTTTTTCTTGTTGATTTTTGTAAGTTCTGTGTAGATTCTTGTGATCAGCCCTTTATCGGATATGCAGAAAGCCAATATTTTCTCCCATTCTGTAGGTTGTCTATTCACTCTAATGATAGTTTCCTTGGCTGTGCAGAAGCTTTTTAATTTGATCAGGTTCCATTTATGTATTTTTTGTTGCTGCTGTGATTGGTTTGGGGGTCTTCTTCATAAATTCTTTGCCTAGGCCAATGCCTAAAAGGGTCTTCCCAACATTTTCTTCTAGAATTCTTAAGGTTTCATGCCTTAAGTTTAAGTCTGTTATCCATTGTGAATTGATTTTTGTGAGACGTGAGAGGTGGGGATCCAGTTTCAATCTTCTGGATGTAGCTATCCAGTTTTCCCAGCACCATTTATTGAATAGAGACACTATAGGTTTTTAATATATATTTTTGGATTGTTTCCCAGGTTGTAGTATATGTGCATTTTTGTTGTCATTTTTGAAGAGGAATTTACTAAATATAATTGTGAAAAAATCCACTTATAAAGAAAATCACTCACAAAAATTTTTATTAAAATAATAACCAAGAATGTATCAGATAGCATTTAAAATAACATTTAAAAAAAGAATGTGTTTAAAAAACACAGTAGATCAGGGCAAACAGGCTTTCACTAAGACAAGCCAAGATGTTGTCAGCATTAATAATATTTATAATAAAAATTGGCCAGGCGTGGTGGCTCACGCCTGTAATCCTAGCACTCTGGGAGGCAGAGGCGAGAAGATTGCTTGAGTTCAGGAGTTCAAGACCAGCCTGAGCAAAAGTGAGACCCCATCTATACTATAAATAGAAAGAAATTAACTAAACAACTAAAAATAGAAAAAATTAGCCAGGCATGGTGCAGGCACATGTCTGTAGTCCCAGCTACCTGGGAGGCTGAGGCAGGAGGATCACTTGATCCCAGGAGTCTGAGGTTGCTGTGAGCTAGGCTGACGCCATGGCACTCTGGCCCACGCAAGAGAGTGATACTCTGTCTCAAAAATAAATAAATTAATTAAATAATATAATAGTTATAATAAAATGTTACTATGTATCTAATGCCTCCCATATGCCAGGATATTTGAGGCCAATAGAAAATGCATCTCACTTTCTCCTTCCCAGACTCTGATCAGAACAGTCAGGTTGCTCCCCTGGATGAATGCAGCCTAACTGGTCCTGCAGTGAAAGTCCACAGCGACGGAGGCCCCGTCCTGTAAATGGGAAAGACACCCCAATGATCACACCCCCTGGCTGCTCCAGCCTTGGAGTTCCCATCATTTTGTGTGGGTTCTCTAACTCTGTAGTGTTGGCAACAGGCACAGCACTCAGGAGTAAGGAAAGCAGAAAGCAGAGAAACATGCTGGGCTCTAGCTCAACTTCCGATTGAGGGGAGAAGTGCTGAGAACTGAGGAAAAGGAGCCAATGACGTCTCTGACAGAGCCTGTGGGGGTGACGCTGTTGGGCATTTATGTGCATATTAAGGACCCTCCTATCCTATTTATCCTTCGTAGGGTCTTTGGGGATCAAATACTATTTGAGCAGAGAAATTAAAATTTTACTAGTATTCTCTGGTTGCTCAGACTTAAAACACATTTTGATGGGAAAAGGGAAAGGAAAATGAAAACTATTTGAAAAAAACTTGGGGCTAAAATTTTTAAAGCCCTTGAGACAGTTCATTAAAATTGCTCAAGGTTTTCTCCATAGGGAGCCAATTTATCTTCTCTCACTATCCACAGAAGTGGGCTTAGAAATGCTTCCTCCTGTACCCCAAACATCCTTCCCTAACTCTTGACACAACTCCCCATGCAATCTCAGAAGGACTTATTTCTCAAGAGCTTTCTTGAGCCTAGGAGAGGACTCAAACCCCATTGCAACTGGTTCTTGAGGTCAAGGCAAAAGGGAGGAAGATTTTGCTTCAGACCTGCTAGTGTGCTCACTGGAATCATTTCAGTTAATTCTGGTAATTTTAGGAGTTTGGCTTCTGTATTTGCTCCCACTTGGGCCAGACCATTAGGAGTAGCTGGGTGAAGCTGCTCAGAAATACAATGAAAATTGTCCCATAGCAAAATCAGAATTAGAGTAACAGAGGCCTAAGGAGAACTCTTTTCAACAACTTATTGAATCCTGACGACTCTTTTCAATAACTCATTGAATTTTTTGATCTCTCACAGAATACATCATCTAGAAGGCTAGGAACTGGGGGTACGAAGTAGAGAAACTGTGTTTAAAATAATGAGCTATCCTTTCCCATATTGAAAGGGAAGAAATTTTACTCCATAAGGATAAACTGGGCAAATTATGAGACCCTACTGACTCCAGACATAAAAAATACCAAGCATTTGAAATTTAGAAGATATTTAACTACTTAATTCTTAAATTTCATTTTCTAGAATAGGATACTATGCCTACATAAGTTAAGAGACTTGCCCATAATCAATGAAGTTGATTATGTCAGTAGCAAATGAAGGACTATTCCATTGAGTCCAAATCCAAGGCTCTTTTCGTGTTGATTCTAATTCCAGAATAAATCCTATATCCATCCTGAATAATTATAAAACTAGGTACAGTTCATCCACTCTGTCACTGAACCATTATTTATTAACTGTTATAATATCTAACAAGTGATATGCGGTAGGGATAAAGCAGTGAACAAGATAAGAGAGACTGTCTTTGCCCTTACAGAAATCATATCATTGGAATAACTCAAGGAGTAATTATAATAAAGTACAAGTTTTCATACCATTGTAAAGACATTAAACAAGACATGATAATAAAATGTGATGGCAGGAGAACTAAATGAGACTCTAACAAAATAATATTAGAGGTGAGTAACCTAGCTAGAGAAAATGAAAACAAAAATAGATCTGGTAAATCTAGATATTTAGTAATTCAAAAAATATAAATTGAATTACTGGCACTAAGTTGAAAAAACATTAGATTCTATGGCAAGATCATCTTCTTGGCACATTTTTAACACCTCTAACTTATATATAAAATAGAACACCCTAATGAGGACACAAATAATGATTTTAAGTAATATTACAATATAATTTAGCAGGAGTTCTGTTAACTGCTAGTGTTCACCTTAAATCATGAATTAAATAGCATGCTCTTCAGTCTTGCAAACAGGCTGTGTTACTTTTTTATAAATATAAAAATTATGCACACTCTGGGAGGCTGAGGCAGGTGGACTGCTTGCGGCCAGGAGTTTGAAACCAGCCTGAGCAAGAGCGAGACCCCGTCTCTACTATAAATAGAAAGAAATTAATTGGCCAACTAATATATATAGAAAAAATTAGCTGGGCATGGTGGCGCATGACTGTAGTCCCAGCTACTCGGGAGGCTGAGGCAGAAGAATTGCTTGATCCCAGGAGTTTGAGGTTGCTGTGAGCTAGGCTGACGCCATGGCACTCACTCTAGCTTGGGCAACAAAGCGAGACTCTGTCTCAAAAAAAAAATTCATGCAGAAATCTCCTAAAGCAACAGCTATGATGACAAATCTTCAAACACTCCAAAGCAACTATCTTCTGAGGAACTTCTTGCAGTGTCCACAAATCAACCACCATTGTGGTTATTCCAGTTTCATGACTGGTCAAGCATGACTTCTGAAATCAGTGACAAATACACAGAGTAACTGACCAAAATGCTCCTTTCAGAATGCAATTCATTTTATATTCTTAATCTATCTTAATTTTCTGTTTAGAAAGGGCTGTATTTTCCTCCTGTGACTACTGGTCATGCATATTCTACAAAATTATCTATAAGAACTGGCCCTACTCCTTCTTCATCATAGTTAGACGTATAATTTGCAACCATGTTTCCAAATTCTAACAGAAGGTTCTAAATGTCCCTTGGAACTTATCTTTTGTGATGTTCCAATAAGAATGTTCCAAAGATCTAAAAATTTAAACCTTCAAGATAATACTGTTCTCCAATATGCAACAGCCATTTCTAAAGCTATGGAATCTGTAGTATAATGCTAAGAAGATGATTGGTTTTTTATTGCTTATAAGTTTTGGTCACCTGGTCTGTGTACTACATATTCCTGCATTTAGATAGTATATTTGGAATACAGAATGATAGTGTAGTGATTATAGTGAAAAGAAACAAAACTCAAGATACTCAACTCTGTCATTCTAGTGACCATTTGGAATTGTTATTTGATTTAAATTTTGAAACAATAAAGCAAAGTATAATTTATGAGATGTAATGTTTGGTAAGTGCAAGATTTTGTTTATACATGAAATATTTTACTAGGTTTGCATATGATTTTTAAAATTAAAGTGTATTCCTTTAAAATTGTTAGTTATTTAACAACTAAAGAACACATCAAGAAAATATATTATTATACGTTTACTACTCAAAACATTGTGTTGTACAGGGGTCTTGAAAATTGCTCCAGATGTGGAGTACACCTGTATGTCACTGTTTTCAGGAATAGTCAGTTTTTACTCTCTCCAACTCATCCTAAACATCACTGGTTAACACAAAGGTCTTTCTAGACCATGAGCATATCATGTGAGCCAATTCACACCTCTGATTCCAGCCAAGATGGAGCAACAGGGATGCGAGTCACCTAAAATAATGAAGTACTGGATGGAGATGGTCAGTGCAGTAAGCATGGGCAATGAAGAACAGCGATGCCCAAGAGAAGAGAAATAAACAGCGTGAGCCATACGATTACCCCGATTCACTGACTAGGGAGGTTTCAGGCTGCAGCACAGGCTGCAGCACAGAAAGGGTGTTGTGGGTCGAATTTTGTCCCCCCAAATTTATGTGCTGAAGTCTTAGCTCTAAGTGCATCAGAATGTAACCATATTTGGAGATGAGATTTCTAAAGAAGCGATTAAGTTAACGTGAAGTCTTTAGTATAGGCCCCACCCCCATCTGACGGGTGTCTTTATAAAAAGAGGAGATTAGGACACAGGGAGAAATGATCATCTACAAGCCAAGGAAGGAGGCTTCCTTCAGAAGAAACTAATGTTGCTGACACCGTGATCTCACAGGTATGGTCTCCAAGACTGTGAGAGCATAAGTTTCTGTTGTTTGAGCCTCAAAGCCTATGGTATTTTGTCATGGTGGCCAGAGCTGACTAATACAGCAGGGGAACCCACGGACAGCCTCGCAGATGCCCTGAGGTGAAGAAACGGAGTCCAGGAGGCAAGGGCAGCCGGCCCTCACAGGCACAGGACTGGTGAGGAGAGAGCAGCAGAGGGTCCCACTCAAGGGCCCATTGGGGCACTGAGCAGTGCCCGCACAGAAGCACAGATCACACAAGGCTGGGAGTATTGCCTCTTTCAGCCAGCCAGAGTGCAAAACCTCATGGCATTGAGCAAAGTAACCAGAATGGTTTACCTTTAATAACAGGGCAATTTTAGCCACAGACTAAATGCTACTCTGGTCCCATCTAACAAAGATGAGAAATGAGAAGCAAGACTCAAAAAGAACAAGCTCTTTCCAATTAACTTAACCACAGCCCAGAACAAAGTTAAAGAATATTTACAGGAATAAAAAATATCTAGTGCCCAAAAAGGCAGAATCCACAATGTCTGGCATCCAATCAACAGCAGGGAAAACAGCAGAAAGTGGAAGAGGGAAAAATATTTGAAAAAATAATGGTTGAAAAATGTCCAAATTTTATGAAAACTATACACTCATAGATCCAGGAATTTTAACAAACCCATAACAGGAAACATGAAGAAATCTAAAACAATGTACACCAAAATGAAATTGTATCAAGCAAGTAATAAAGGGAAAAATCTTCAAAGTAGCCACATGGAAAAATACAGAGAATGAAGATGGGATCAAAGCAAATTTCTTGCCATAAACAACTCAAGTGAGAAAAGAGCAAAGTAACACATTTAAAGCACTGACAGAAAACCCCAAAATCCTAGAATTCTTTACCCAGTGAAAAGTGTCTTTCAAAAATGAAGAAAAGATAAAGAATACTTTAGATGTACAAAACCTGAAATAATTTCTCATCACAGTCCAGAATATTAAAGGAGTTCCTTCATACAGAAGAAAACTGACACCAGATGGAAGTCTAGATCTACAAGAAGGAAAGAAAAGCACAACAAACAACAACTAGAATAGTAACTATAAGGTGGCTTTTTTATTATTTAAATTCCTTTGAAAACCAATTGACTCTTTCAAGGTATATAAAGATAATGTAATTTAGGGTTATAACATATGTAAAGTAAAATGTATTCAAAGAGTAGCACAAAGGCCAGAAAGGGAGAAATGGAAGCATGAGAATGCATATGAACTGGTGTAACATTAATATAATACTATTTTAAGATAAACTGTGGTAGCTTAAATATGTATACTATATATTCTAATGCAACTTATAAAATGGCACAGAAAGGAATAATGACTAATAAGACATAAAATGCAATCGTATTATAAAATGCACTCATCACAGTGAAGACAGAAAAATAGGACAGAATTAGTGCAGAATGAATGGGACAAATTGAAGGAAAATGGCAAGATGATAGACTTAAAACCAACCATAGTAATAATTATACTAAATGTAAATGGTAAAGGGATGTAAAAAGATATACTACGTAAATCAACAGATAGCTGTAATGGCTCTATTAATACAAAACAAAATATATTTCAGAGTGGAGGCTATTACTAGGGATGAAAAAGCCATTTATAAGGATAAAAGTGTCAGTTAAGCAAAAGCACATAACAATCATAAGTATTCATGAACCTAAAATCAGAGATTCAAATACATGAAGCCAAAACAGAAGCAATTGTAAGAATAAATCCAAAACCCAAAACCATAATCAGTGATTTCAACACTCCTCTGTCAGTAAGCAACAGAACAAGAAGACAATCAGTAAGGATATAGATGTCAGTAACACTATAAACCAACTTGACCTAACTTACAGTTGTAGACCAATCCTCCTAAAGTCAATAAAATAAACATTCTTTTCAAATGAATAGAAAACATATACCAAAAACTGAGCCTATAAAACACATCTCAATTTAAATGAATTTAAGTAAGACAAAATATATATTCTAACTACAGTGAAAGTTACCTAGAAATCAATAAAAAATATATCTGGAATATCTCCAAATATTTGGAAACTAAACAAGCCACTTCTAGATCATCCATTGGCCAAATAACTAGTAATCAAAAAAAGAAAATAGATAATATTAGCAATAAAGGAAAACAAAACCACAACATAGCACAAATTGCAAGGTGCAGCTAAAGCAGTCCTTACAGAAAATTTTATACCATTGATTACTATATTAGAAAAGAAGAAACGTCTCAAATCAATTATCTCAAATTCCACCTTACTACATCAGAAAAATAACAGCAAATGAAACTCAAAGTAAAAGAAAGTAATGAGCATCAGAAATCAATAAATTAGAAAAAGTAGAAAGCATTAGAGAAAAGCAATGAAACCCAGAGCTAGTTCTTTGAAATGATCGATAAAATTTACAACGTAAAGTCAGATTGTCAAGAAAGAAAGAGGAGCTGGCGCGGCCTTTGTCTCTTGTGCCAGGCACCAGGCGGGGTCCTCTCTCCACTGTCCCATCTCTAGGAGGCCCAGGTGTCTCGGATGCAGCCCCTGCTGCCCTGGGATGTGCAGGTGCTGGGAGATCCATAGGGAGGACACTGAGACACCCCAGAAGCTGGGAGATGATAACCTCACCTGAGAAGGAATCCCAGAGGAGGAGGAGGAAGGAGGAAGAAACAGCTGGTTCTCAGGGACTGTTGACATTCAGGGATATGGCCGCACAATGCTCTCTGGAGAAGTGGGCATGCCTGGATCCTGCTCAACAGAATTTGTGTAGGGATGTTAGAGAACTACAGAAACCTGGTCTCCCTGGGTCTCACTACTTCTAAGCTGAACTTTATCACCTGTCTAGAGCAAAGGCAAGAGCCTTGGAATGTAAAGAGATACAAGATAATAGCCGAACACCCAGTTCTGCGGGCTGTATGAGATGCATGGCAATGTCTACTTCAGGTGAAGGCTTCAGGAGGTTTCCACCCTCAGAAGAAGAAAAAGGGGAGCAGAGATCACATAGCAAGAGAGACACAGAGAGGAGGGAGGTGTTAACCTCTTTTAATTAGATTTCATGGGAAGTAAGAGTGAAAACTCAAGCCTGCAAGAATGGCATTAAGCCATTTATGAGGGATCCTCTTCCCAATGACCAAAATGCATTCCACTAGGGCCCATCACCAATATTGGGGAGCAAATTTCAAAATGAGATTTGGAAGGGACAAATATCCAAACTGTATCAAACTGTATTACAAGATTGGACAAAAAGGTTATTACACTGGAATAGGGTTTGTAAGAAACCCTGCAAATTTAGAATACATATTCCAGATGCACAAGATTCAATTATGTATTCAAATGGTGTGCTTATTATTTTTGCAGTATGCTTGAGGATCTGCTTAATCATTTGATTGTTAATGACTTTATGAGACTTTATGAAAGTATCAAACACAATATGATAGTGAGAATGTTATATTCAACTCTTTTATCAAATATGTCTCAATTTTTACTATGTGTTTCATATATTAGTAAATAAAAAGTTAAATTACAATTTGCTTTAAGTTGGATTATTCTGCTACAGAAAGAAATAAAGAAAAAGGAAAAAATATAAACTACTAATATGATAAATGAGAGAAATGGCATCACTACAGCATCTTCAAATATTTAAATTATAATAAGGGAATATTTTGAATAAATTTTATACCAATAAACTTAAAAACTCAGAGAAAAGGGACATATTCATTGAAATACAGAAATTACCAAAACTCACTAAAGAAGAAATAGATAAGCTGAATAGCCTTATGTCTATTAAACAAGTTAAATATGTAGTTAAAACCTTTCCACAAATAAAACTCTAGGCCCAGGTGGTTTCACTGCTGAATGCTACCAAACATTTACAGAAGAAACACCCACAGCTAAATATGACACTTGGTGGTGAAAGATGGAAAACTATCCCTGTAAGATCAAGACCAGGCAAGACTTCCCATCATCAGTAACTCCACTAAACACTGTACTGGGGGTTGTAGCCAGAGCAATGCACTCTGCAAGAAAACTAACAGAAGGCACCCAGGTTGGAAAGGAAGTAAAATTGTCTTAGTTTTCAGGCAATAGGCTTATTTCTGTTGAAAATCCTATGGAATCTATAAAATAACAATAGAACTAATAAGAAAGTTCAGCACAGTTGCAAGATATGAGATCAACATACAAAATTCAATTGTGTTTTTATATTCTGGCAACAACTGGAAATTAAAATACAAAAAATACCACTCACATCATAAAAAATATGAAAAACTTAGGGATACATCCGACAAAAGATGTGCAAGACCTGTACACTAAAAATTATGAAGTTTTAATACAAGTAATTAAATTAGACCTAATTAGATGAAGAGATTTACCATTATTGTTAAGGTCAAAGTTCTCCCCAGATTTACATAGAGATTCAGTGCCATCAAAGTTCTAGCAGGCCCTCTTTTTATAAAAATTGACAATCTGATTCAAAAATTCATGTGAACATTCAAAGCATTATATTTAGGATAGCCAAATAATTTTCAGACAAAAGAAGGAATTTGGAGGACTTTCACTACCAGATTTCAGGACTTACTGTAAAGCTACAGTAATCAAGATAGTATTGCATCGGCATAAAGAAAAATGGGGCAATATATTAGTTCATCTTAGTCATCTCCAGCATGTGCTATAAAGGGAGAAAGTAAATTACCAAATAACTTAGGACTTGAGCATATTGTATAAAATAAAACAAAAAAATGGAAAATACATTTTACAAATGACATGCAGCTATTTTAATTAACACTCTGACTTATCAAATGCCACCCTTTCCTAATCCTCCCTTACGCACACTTCTTGATTCTATACTTCAAGTATTAATAGATACAAAGTTAAGTGCTTTTGCACGGACCATGCTACTCTAACTCCTCAGAAGAGTTTCCACTGGATTTCTAGAAGCAGGTACGCTGCAACCTTCGGCATGACTTTGCGGAAGGCACAGGAATCACCTCCCACTGCCTTCCCAGAGCGTATGTCCTCTGTGCTCTGGAATCACATTTACACACAAGAACCAGCTAGGCGGTGGGTGCCCGGGTGCCCACATCCATCACCCCTAGTTAATCCAGATCACGCCCTTTGGCACAAGGAGGGAGTGGCACAAGGAGGGCTGGACCGCCTGCCCCTCCCGGGGCTCCACCTCGGAGGCCACCGCCAGCCTGCCCAGGCTAGAAGAGCCGCGCCCTCCAGGCGGTCCCTGCCTCCTCTGCTCCTCCTGTGGACCTGCACGGCCTCACCATCTGGAGACGGCGCTCGGCGACAGCGGGCCTTACCTGCGCTGCGCGCGACGCCACCTGGGAGGCCTTCGCAGCCCTGGGCTGGCAGGTGGACGCCGGACGCCGAGGCCGCGTGCGCAGAGCAGGCCCCACACGTCCTGCTGCGCCCCACGTCCATCTGTGCGCACGAGGCTCTGAGCCACATTACGCTGCCGCCTGGGTGGCTCCCGGAAGCCAGCTGGGAGCTGGGCCAAGGCCAGGCAGCGCCTGGGGAGCCCGACGGCCCTCGGGCACGGAGCAGCGCGGAGAGGTGAGCGCGCGGGCCACATGCAGGAGGCAGGACCACGCGACAGTGGCGCGTACGCCCCTGACGCGTATGTCCACGGCACCTATGTCTGCATTGTCGTCGCGCTCGCAGTGGCCTTGCACTGGGAGCTGACGCGGCCAGTCTGCCGTGGTGACCGAGGGCAGGCACTCGCCTCAGCTGCTGTGTGAGGGGCGAGCTCAAGCCCCAGGCGGTGTGGAAGGAAGACGGACAGCCGGCGAGCGAGGGCTGGCTCCGGGTGGCAGATGAGGACCCGAGAACCTTGTGCTCAAGATCCTCTTCGGCAAGCAGTCGGCCCGCGGCTCTGCACCTGCGCAGCCTCCGACCTCGTGGGCCAGACCTACGGCTCCGTGCTGCTCGTCCCCTGCAGTGAGCTCCACCGCGACAGTCGCTACGAGGTGCGCGCAGGCCCAGGCCCCTCCCCGGCGCCTGTACCCGTGTCCTTCCACCCTAGCGGTCGCTGGCGTTTGCCTCCCACCCGCGTCTCGGCTTGTGGAGTCCGGAGTTGCAAAAGCCCGGCAACACGGTGGAGGACCTTGGCGCGTCCTACCGTTGTAGTGACTCGCTTTCCCCATCCAGTCCCCTGCCGCACCGCTACACCGTTTGCCTCCTGCTACCGTCATCCAGGTCTGCAATCTTCCCACACCCCACCTCTCCACTGCCGCAGCCTCCTGTGCCCTGCCCCACCTCTCCCCCACCCCCACCCCAGCACCGACCCGTCCTTGCGCAGAGCCCCACCAGCCCTCGCCCCTACCCCGCCGTCCTCCACCCCCACCAGCATTCCCATTCTCCACTCAGACACCAGGGCCTTCCTCCTGCGCCCTTCTCCCCCACCCCTTCCCGGGCCCTCGCCAGCCCCCGCCCCCGAGGGCCCATGGTGCTCTTCAAGAAGCGGCTACATGACCTGCAAGTGTGGGAGAAGGAGTCGGCCACCTTCCTGTGCGACGCGCCACAGCCCCCCACAGAGGCCGCGTGGTCCAGGGAGGAGACTCAGCTGTGGGTGAGTGCCAACTGCAGCCTTGAGGAGGAAGCGCCAGCTGACAGTGAGCAACATCTCCTCTAACGACCGACCTCGTGCACATTTGCTAGACGCAGAGCAGCTGCACCGTGGGGGAGCTCAGGGTCCATGGCAAGCAGGGATGAGCAGCGGCGCAGTGAGCACGGTGGGGCAAGGCATGTGGGGTACGCAGAGGGGCGAGTTGGAGGCTAGGTAGGGCGCCGGTCCGACCAGCCCTGGCCTCTCCCATCCACCCCAGTTAACCTCCCCCGAAGGCTCCCTAGGACGATGGCAGTGCACGTGAGGACACAGTCATCTTCTGCATGGAGCTGAATGTTCTGGGCTGCTGGTCCACTGGCTGCAGAAGAGGTGGTGGCCAGGGGCTGCATGGCCATCTATGGGGAGGGCAGATGCCACAGGCTGATCATGTGGCAGTGCAGCCTGAAAGATGTGGGTGAGATGGCCTCTGTGGCCAGCAACAGCCAGAAGTCCGCCCAGTTGGTCCGCCCAGTGCTGTGTGTCAGGTAAGGGCAGCCTGGGGAGTGCTCTTTGGGTGGTGTCCTTTCCTTGCCTGTCCTCAGTCCAGTTCTCTGGGTCTGGCATGCTGCTGGGAGGGCTGCAGGGGGCAGAGACCATACCCCTCAGCCTCCAAGCTTAGCCTCCCCCAGACACCTAGGCACCCTTTCCACTGTAACCAGAGAAGCGACTTCAGATCCTGAGTAGGGAGCTGTGAGTCTACATACAGCCTCCCTGACGGTCGGTGGCCCAGACTTTCAGAGCAGTGTGCCCGGGAGGACTGGAGGTTCTGTGAGGCCCCTGCTGGGTGAATCCAGACCCAGAGCTTGGAGAGGGGTGACCTCATCCCACCCTCCACTCAGCCCCAGAGAGCTTCCACTGCACCCACCTGCGGACCCTGTGGAGAAGGCCAGGACAGAGAATTTCGTGACCCTTGGCTGGTCCCCACCAGCCTACAGGGACCATCCTGTCACCATCAACAGCTACCTGGTGGAGAAAAAGTGGCTTGGCACCTATATCTGGAGACAGTGCTATGAGGCGGAGTGGGTAGCCATGCCTGGGCTAACTGTGGCTGGCTTGGCCAAGGAGGGGGACTTCCAGTTTTGAGTGTCAGCTATAAACAGCTTCAGCAAGAGTCCCTACCTCGAGTATCTGGGCACTGTCCACCTGGGTAAGTGGAGCCTCCTAGTGACAGCACTTGAGGCTGCCACCTGGTCCTGAGTCACGCAGGCCCATAGGGGTGACTCAGCCTCAGCTGCGGCCAGAGTGACCTCATGGAATCTCTTTATGGGAGTAGGGAGCTGCTAGGGTCCTGCTTCTGGTGGAAAAAGAGGGGACTCCGATACAGGTCCCCCAGGAAACTGCCCGTCTCTGGCAGCGCCAGGGGACAAGGCTACATAGCTGCCCCAACCTGGTGGTTTGTGGGACCCCAGAGGGGATCTCAGGGTGGCCATCACTTGTTCCTGCTTCTTCGTCAGCCTGACTTGTGCTGGTGGTGTCTTCGTGTGGGCGGCCAGGCTGCCTGGAGGGGGGACCGTTTGGGTTCAGGCTCTGGAGGGAAGGCAGAGACTCTCCACACACAACCTCCTCCCTGGCCCTGGCTCCGCCCTGACACTGCCCACTCTGCCACCCCCAGCTCGCCGCAGTTAAGACGCCCTTGAAGTGAGTGAAGGAGACGGAGGGTGGCAGGGTCACCTTTTCCATGGGCCTCACAGGGCCTCAGCAGGAGAGTGGTTCCGGACGGGCAGTCCCTGAAGGCCAGCAGTGTGTACACGATGCGCTGCCCCCGCGGCGGCACGGCTCACCCTCGGAGGTGCGGCCAGCCTGCACGCACAGCTCGAGTCCGTGACCGACAGCACGAGGGCGGCATCCTGACGCAGGCCCGGCGGGTAGGCCGGGTGCGGGCGGAGGTGAGAGAACCTGGCCTGGGCCCCTGAGCCCTGTTTCCTCCAGGGAAGGGCAGGACGGGAATCACCAGGATGGAATGGTAGGGCTGCAGGGTGTTCAGGGAACTTGCCCCAGGCTGGTTGGTGGCACCAGTCACAGGTGTGTGTGGACAAGGGGTTGGTCCGTGGGGATTTGATGGCCAGAGCTTCATCCCTCTCTCTCCCATCCCAAATCTCTCTTTCCCTCTCTCTCTCTCCCCCTCTCCCCTTGCCCCTCTCCCCCCGCTTTCTCTCTCTCTCTCTCTCTTTCTCTCTCTCTCTCTCCCCCCCCCATGTCTCCATCTCTCCCTTCGTTCCCTCCATTGCCCATTTGCGCCCCTCCCCCCTCTTCCCTTGCCTGGGCCCAGCAGATCTGGGGCTGCCCACGAACAAGCTGCCAGTGTGGCTGCCCAGGAAGTACAGACCGACCAACTGCACGAGGAGGCGCAGCTGCTGGCCAAGGTGTAGGACCAGGCAGTGGCTGTGACCTGCCCGAAGGACAACAGCATTCTGTCCCCAGGCTCCAAGTAGGAGGTGCAGGCATCGGCGGGTGGCAGGTGCTGCTTGTGCAAGACGCGGTGCATGTTGTCGCAGGTCTCGAGTGTGTCGACTGTAGGGGCCACTTGCCCACCAGCGTCAGGGCAAGGTGAGGCCGTGGGCGGGCAGGTGGAAAGGGCTCGGGTCCACATCCTCTGTCCTTGCGCTCTGGGTAGTGAGGCAGCTGTTCTCTGACCCCAGGAGGCAGTGGGGTGGGCTCAGCTCAGTAGGAGGAAGGACTTCCTGATGGTGGGTGGTCTTTGGGTGGCAGTGAGTCCCTATGGTTTGGAGCCAACAGGTGGAGACTGGTCCGGGCCTCTCTGGGTGAGGATGGGTGTGCCCAGGCATCTCCAGCCTGCTGGCCACCACGGCCGAGCACAGTCCCTGACCCACCACTTGCCCCCACAGGCCTCCCGCCCTTTCTGTACAAGGACACGGGTGTCTGTGTGGACAGTGTGGCTGGGACCCCAGCCCAGTTCAAGTGAAAGACCTCAGAGGTCCCCGTCCAAGTGCTCTGATACAAGGATGGCACTGAGCTGGCTCACTTCTGGGAGCACTTCTTGCAGGATGACGTGGGGACTGGGCACCAGCTGGTGGCAGCCACAGTCACCAGGCAGGATGAAGGCACCTACTCCTGCCGCATGGGTGAGGACTCTGGACTTCTGGCCCCAAGTCTCTGGTGAGTGTGCCCGTGTGTGCCTGTAAGTGTGTCTGGGCTCTGGAAGAGTGGGGAGCAGGTCCGGCTACGTCCAGCACAGTGACACCTTCCCAGCACCACTTTCTCCAGCGAGTGTTTGGGGACAGTTGCATCTCTGGGAAAAGAAATGACAGAAAATTAATGTTTATGTGGGTGAAGAACCCAAGTGTGGAAACTAAAGTAACAAAGAGGAAATTGAGAAATGATAAGCATAAATTTGAATTTGTTCAGGCTTTAGGAGAATCTTTTCATCTGCTCCAGAGCCTAGAAGGCCTGTTTGTGTCTCATCTCCGTAGCGGGGTTCATTCACAGGCCTAAAGGTGCTTTTGTTTATTGTATGTGTGTCACTCACAGCCCCGAAGACAGAACGACCCCCACATCCAGGCACATGCCCCAGAATTTTATATCGCTGTCTTCCAGAGGCAAGTGTGTGGGCATTTTATGTATAAAGTTTTACAAATACCTATCAACACAGTCCTTAATAACTTTCACAATCAAACGGCTGATTTGTACGCAAAGCGGAAAACACCGTGCTGTCTGCTCTAGGTTGTTGTAGTAAATTGAGGAAACTTTTGTTAATCTGAACTTTCTCCTTATCTCAACCTTGACAATGGACCTGTGGCTATAGAAAGCACACCTCGAGGAAGGGAGGAGTTAGGGGGAGAGAGAGGAAGGTGCCCCGACTGTCTGGGGCGGTCAGGCTATCAGGCTGTTTGGCGATTGCTCAGAGGCGTGTTGTGCTACTCTTCTAGGGCACACCAGGGCCCTCCCTGGGAGAGGCTGGGCACCGCACCCTCCTGTGCTCAACCACACCTGAGCACCCAGACCGTGGAGGATCCCTGTTTGTAGGAACTTGGTTTCCTGGGATCCAAAGCCTGTAAACAAAAATCAAGGTGCAGAAAGCTCGTGTGGAAGGACCTCTGATTGCATCCCTGCCTGTCTCTCTCCAGAGCCCACAGCAGAGCTTGCTGAGGGCCAGCTGGCCCGCAGGGAGGTGCAGGCTGAGGCCGGCCAGTGCCACACTGAGCTGGGAGGTGGCCCAGGCTCAGACAAAGATGACATTGTACAAGGACAACAAGAAGCTGAGCTGTAGCCTAAAGGTGCATGTGGAGGCCTCAGGCTTCACGGGGCAGCTGGTGGTACACAGGCCAGCAAGGTGGACACCGGGCAGTACAGCTGCCAGGCTGGAGGCCAGAGGGTCTCCTTCTGCCTGGACGTCACAGGTCAGTTGATCAAGCAGACATTGGACCATCTTATGGGAACCGGCCTAGGGGACGTGTTTCAGTGTGGGCTGGGACAGTGTTTGGCTAGTTCATGGGTTCCTGTGTCAGCTAGTTACCTGCTACTGAGTAACAAATTACTCTAAACTTACAGGCTGGAGAGAACCATCCATTTATTCTCACAGTTCTGCAGGTCAGGATTTGGGCAGGGCTCAGAGGGAACAGTTCATCTGTTCTCCACGTGGTGTCAGCCAGGCCTGGGCGATCTGACCTGGCCTCATTGTGCCTCTGATCCCAGGTGGGGTTGTTCCCATGGACAGGGACTGGCTGGGACAGTGGTCCTCTCTCTTCCTGTGACATTGGCTCACTTCACTCCTACATCTGCGACCTTGTACTTTCCTGTGGGGTCACTCTCTTCTCAGACTTTTTTCCATGGGGAGGAGGGTGGATGTTTCCCCTAGAGAACAGTAAAAGATACAAGGCCTGTTAAGCTCTGTTCACAGGAGTCTCACTCAGAATGTGTCTGTCTCCATTTTCTGATGCTCAAAGATAAGCACAAGGGAGCCTAGTTCCAAGGATATAGAGAAGTGGACCCCACTGTTTACGAGGGAGTGGCATACCCATCCTAGAGGGTTTTGGACGTGGAAGCCTGACTCGTCAGGGACCTTCTGAACAATCTGTCACAAGGAGACAGGCTCTGTCTAATTTTCTGCCATCCTGAGCATTTACCTTTTTCATTTCAATGCCTATTGCCTCATGGTCACAAGATGGCTTGCACAGCTCCAGCCATCAAGTTGAAGGTGGGAAGAATGTGGAACAGATGTGTATTCGTTCATTTTTGTTTGTTTTTGTTTGTTATTTTTTTTACCCCTGTGTAACAAGTAATTGCCAACTTAGTGGCTTAAAACCACGCTCATTGAGAAGCTCACAGTTCTGTAAGTCAGAAATCTGGGTGGACATGGTGTTGTGGCTGCATTCTCTGCTCAGTGTCTCCAAGGCTGAAATCAAGATGCCTGGTGGCTGAGTTCTGTCAGTTCCTCTTCCAAGCTCACCCAAGTTGTTAGCAGAATTCATCTCCTTGTGGTTGTTGATCCATGGGTGGGTTTGAGGTCCTGTTTCCTTGCCAGCTGTCGGTGGGGGGCTGCTGCCAGATACCAGAAGCCACGCCCATTCTCTGCCACGTGGCTTCTCCATCACAGGCCAGCAATGGAGAATCCTCCTTGTGTCGACTCACGCTCAGACTTCGAGTCTCTTTTGCCAGGAAGAACGCCCTCCCATTTAAGGCCTCGCCTGGTTACACCAGGCCCACCACCAGGAGCTGGGAGAGGCCGGAAGGCTCCTGCCCTAGAGCCTTCCAAGGGAGCGTGGCCCTGCCAATCCTTTGATTTTGGACTTCTGGCCTCCAGAACTGTGAGAGGATAGATTTCTGTCATTTTAAGCTACTCTGTGGTGATTTTTACTGCAACTGTCAGAAACTCATATGGCGGACCTCTGTGTGCCTCAGTTTCCTCATCTTTGCAATAAGGTCCTAATGGTAGCTTCTGGAGCTGTTCTGAGGAGCATTGCACCCTAAACCCATCCCTCCCACTCCCCATAACACACTGTGAACTATGGCTGCTGGGCCTGGGCTTTTGTGGGATAAAGTCAGAGCAGGAGGACAGAGCTCGCCTGGTGGGGTAAACACCCAGCCAGCCCTTACGGCAGAGGGCCCTGGCACGAGGCTGTGGAGATGGACGGAGGAGTGTCAGGCGGGGGAGCTCAGAGGCATTAACTACAGGTGCAGTGTGCACCCGTAGCTCTGGAAAGTTCTCAGTGACAATATCCAGTCTCAGTTTCCTTGTCTGTGAAATGGGGATCCTGAAGTCCCCCTAATGCTGCTGGCAGAAGAGGCGACTAACTCGAGGCGGTGCTTGGTGAGGGCTGCGCACACCGCTGCGCCTGAGACCCAGCAGCATGGCAGAGGTGTCTGGCGAGGCCCCGCCTCCTGGGTCATGGGTCATGGCCGTCTCTCTGGGTCCCCGCATGGCAGAAGGGGCAACGGTGCTCTCGGGGTCCCTTTCATAACGTAAGGGCACTGATCCCATCACAAGGGCTTCACGCTCATGACCTGACCTCCTCCAGTCACCCCCCAAGGGCCCACCACCTAACGCCACCGCCTGGGGGTCAGGCACTCGGCCTCCGAATCCGGGAGGGCACACACATCGGCCGTAGCAGCGGGGTGCAGGAGCCACATTGGGAGGGCCTTGCAGGCTCCCAGGGCTCCCCCACATGCAGGGCTGGCAGGCCAGCTGTTCTCTGCATAAAAGCTCTCTTCAAATTGACTTCTTGAAAATTTTATCGTGCCTGTCCGCTGTGGTTTGAAGGTGGACTCCCTCTCTCCAAGTCTCACTGAGATACCCTGTCCCCCAACCAGAGCTCTGGTCCCTCCCAATCCCAGGCTGGCAGTCGAGGTCGGAGGAGAGTGTTCTAGGAGAAATAGCGGGGCACGGAGAAGAGGGTGCACCCACTCTGTCCCCACCCACCCCCACACCGCCCCTTATGTCACACGACCCATGCACACTGCTGGGCAGCATGTGGTGGGTCACAGAGGGCGGCCTGGTAGGCACCTGTGAGGAGCGGCCTGGGATAGCCAGTCCCCAGAGAGGGGGAGGCACTCCCAGCCCCACCCTGCAGCCTTGGGCAGGGAGGCTGTTGCCCTGTGACGGGGACAAGGCGGGTTGAGGGCTATGACAGAGGGAGGGTAGCGGGTGGCCCAGCCAGCCTGAGCATCCCTTACAAGTGAGGGAATTGGGGGTGGACTTGCCTCTGTGTGACTGGCTGGATCCTGCCCGGGCGCAGCGGTCCCAGTTGCTCAGCCGCAGGGCAGACGCCGGCCAGGCCTCCCCCTCCGCTGCCCGTGGCCCCGCGGGCTGGCGCCCTGGCCCAGCCCTGCTCCAGACCGCTCTGTGCCTGTGGAAGGAGGCAGAGCCTGGACTGCCCACCGCAGCCCTGGTGGGAGGCTCAGGCCCGAGGGCCAAGGAGCAGGGCAGCGGCTGTTCCTTGAACTCCTGGGACATAGGCATTGGTTTTAGGGCCTCGCAGAAGCCTAGATGTCAGTACCCAGCCTGCCTGGCTGTGGTAAGCCTGTGTTTCAAGTGTACATTCCATGCTTTGTGCAATGTGTTTGCAGAGCTGTGGAAGCGTCATCTCGGTCTGTCATCTCCGTCTGTCATCTCGGTCTGTTTTAAGCATTGCCATTGGCCCTCCCCACCCCCCGCAAAGGCATCCTGCTGTTTCAGGTCACTCCCGACTCCCATCCTAGAGTCAGACAGTCCTCAACGTCCACTCTGTCTCTAGGCATTTCCCTTTTATGGCTGTGTCTTACATTTGGAACCATACAGTGTGTGGTCTTTTGCTTCTGGGATTTTTGTTAGAATAAATGATAAAATGTCTATTAAAATTATTACCTAATTTTTAAAATTATTTTTATTATAATCTGAAAAAATGACATTTTTAAGTTTAAAATTGGAGTACAATCAAACTAAAAAGCTTCTGCACAGCCAAAGGAATAGTCATGAAAGTAAACAGACAACCTACAGAATGGGAGAACATTTTCGCATCCTACTCATCTGATAAGGGGCTGATAACTAGAATCTACTTAGAACTAACAAAAATCAGCAAGAAAAAATCAAACAACCATATCAAAAAGTGGGCAAAGGACATGAACAGAAAATTTTCTAAAGAAGACAGAATAATGGCTAACAAACATATGAAAAAATGTTCAACATCTCTAGTCATCAGGGAAATGCAAATCAAAACTGCAATGAGATATCACTTATTTCCAGTAAGCATGGCCTTTATTAAAACGTCCCAAAACAATAGATTCTGGCGTGGATGCGGAGAGAGAGGAACACTTCTACACTGCTGGTGGGACTGCAAACTAGTTCAACCTCTGTGGAAAGCAATATGGAGATACCTCAAAGCGATACAAGTAGATCTACCGTTTGATCCAGCAATTCCACTACTGGGCATCTACCCAAAAGATCAAATGTCACTTTATGAAAAAGACACCTGCCCTCAAATGTTTATAGCAGCACAATTCATAATTGCAAAGCTGTGGAAACAACCCAAGTGCCCATCAATTCATGAGTGGATTAATGAAATGTGGCACATGTATACCATGGAGTACTATTCAGCTTTAAGAAACAATGGTGATATAGCACCTCTTGTATTTTCCTGGATAGAGCTGGAACCCATTCTACTAAGTGAAGTATCCCAAGAATGGAAAAACAAGCACCACATGTACTCACCAGCAAACTGGTATTAACGGATCAACACCTAAGTGGACACATAGGAACTACAGTAATTAGGTAATGGGGGAGTGGGAGGGGAGAAGGGGGTGGGTATATACATACATAATGAGTGCCATGTGCACCATCTGGAGGATGGTCAGGCTTGAAGCGCAGACTCATGGGGGGATGGGGGACAAGGGCATTATCTGAAACCTTAAAATTTGTACCCCCATAATATGCTGAAATAAAAAAAAATTAGAGTACATTTGCCTGTTTATTGTCCCCCTCTCCACGCTGGCACGAGACCCATGCAGGGACGTTGCCTTTCTCCCTCCCTGTCCTATTTCTGAAGTGAGCACAGTCCCTGGAATAAAGCAAGTGATCCATACATTTCATCAACTGGATAATTGATTTGTTGAATTCATATTATGCCCATGGCTCTTAAAGAACATTGTGTATGTTTATGTTACATAACACTCACAAAATGAAGAAACTGAAGCCCAGGGACATTTTATTTCCCAAATTCACCTAGCTCAAGAGGAGCAAAGCTTAGATTTGAACTTGTCTTTGAAGTTAGGACTTGATTCGAGGTGCTGGACACAAAATAAGAGCTTTTCTTCACTGGGGAAGATGACATCCCATGGGCAACTCCAACCAGAGAGGAGCTCGGCTTCCGCTGAGGCTGTGCTGGGGAAGAGCTAGCGGAAGAGTTGGCAGAGTGCCAGTGAGGGGCACTGAAGTCTGAGCAGTCACTAAACCGACGTTCTGCCAAAGGCTGGCAGGAAAGCCTCGTGGCGCCCACCGCACAGGAGGGCCAGCGGGGCGCAGAGCGCGTGAAGGGGGGCGTCCTGCCTCACCGCGCTCTGCGCCCCTTCCGTTCTCACGGCAGGTTTGTCCTGGGATCGAGGCCTTCAGAAAGAAAAATCAGAAAATAAATAACTTTAAAAGCTGTCCAGCAAACCTCAGACCCAGTTTGTAGTCCAGGAAAAAGGAGGACATAAAAATCAAGCCGCTTAAAGTGATGGGATCAGCAGCTGAGTCTCTGGAGTCTGTTTCCACAATCTGACAGACAAGTGTGCCCAGCAAGAGCGCCTCAGTGTCTGCCAGTGACCACGGTCTCAGGGGCTGGACACGCAGAGCGGGTGCAGAGGGGCCGCTGGGGTGTGGCTTGGCCAGGTCCAGGACACAGCAGGCTCCAGACACCAGGGCTACTGCCAGGGACTGTTCCTGGGACCGCAGGCACCCTCCTCCCTGAGGCCAGCCCGTTGCTCACATGCCAGCTGGGAGGTCCCAAACCCTGGAGTGGGCAGAGAGGAGCAAGGGAAGCAAAGGCCCGCGGAGGACGGATGCTGCCCTGTGCCCACAGCAGGGATGGAGGAGGGGCCAGCTGGGGCCGCGCGGCCTGGAACACTTCTCTTTATGGTTTCTGTGACATTCACATCGCCACACTTGTCTTCCTTTTTGGTGACTTATGTTGGTCCTCTGCCTTTTTTCCTACCTACCAGGTAACAGAGAAGCAATAAAGCAAGTAAAGGATGTCTCAGATGCTTGACTTTGAGTCGAATGAGATAAATTCCCCCACTTCTTCTATGTTGTGTTAAATAAAATTTTCAGGAGGCGATAGATTTGAACTAGGCTCCTGTACTGGCCCGACAGGCCGCACCCCCGCGGAGCCCTCCGCGCTGAATGAACCGGTATACCCGCAACGGGCGCCTGCGCTTCAGCCACTCGCTCGTGGGTGGCCGTGATTCGGCTTGGGCTGTAGCCAGTGGTCTCCCTTCACCTTTCTGTCCTTGTGCTGCCTGACAACTTGCCGGCCAGAGGTCTTTGAACCTGTTTTGGTTCTGATTCTAGAACCTGCCTGATTCCAGAACAGTGAACAAAAGCCAGTTGAGATCGTGAAAATAAATGTGTTATAACCTTGTCCTTTCACGGTCGCTGCCACTGGGTCTGCTCATGGCGTAGGAGAGCGTCTTCCATCTCAGTCCTGCCGCAGGGCCGGCAGCTCGGGCAGGAAGGCCGGCTGCCCCACCTCAAGGCTGGGAGAACAGACGCGTACCTGGCCTCGCTGTGGTCTCCTGTAGCTCCTGCCGTTAAAGAAATGGGTGCTAGTGAGGGGACATCTGAGCCAAGTCCTCAAGCTTCTCGAGGGGCTGAGTGACGGGGAAGCGGTGCTCCGGCCCACTCTTTAGACCGCTCGCCAGCGAGCGTTGGGCTGAGGACACCTGGAGAGGGGCTGGCTGGACACTCCCCTGTGCGCAGGGGCTTGCGGCCGGAGGGGACGGAGGGGGACGGAGGGGGACGGGGCAGGCCGGAGCAAGCCCTGACGCGCGCCGAGCCTCAGGCAGACGTGCGCGGAGCACGGAGGACAGGGCCCTGGCTCACAGGGCGGCAGCGCCCGCGCTCGCCCACAGCCTTGCAAGAGCCGGGGCAGGAGGAAGAGTGAGGCCCGTGCGTGCGCAGGAGTGTTCGGGCGCTGCCAGAGACTGGCGGCGAGGGGCAGGCGCGCCTGGGAACCGGCTCCGGGAGAAGCAGCACTGGAGCGCGGCAGGGGAGTCGATTGCGGCCCAGGGCGTTCGTTGTGGGGGAGAGCCCAGGAGGGCCCTTCAGCCCTACGGGAAGGCAGCCCCTGCCGCCACTTGCGAGGGCGTGGGTGGCCTGTCTGACGCTTTTCTTCGGGGAGTCCAGTGCTGCTGGTTGAGGGCACAGACACTGAAGTGCAGCCTGGGGTCCCGAGGCTCCCGCACTAACGGGCGCAGTGCCCGGCTCAGGGTTCAGTGTGTGGCCGGCACCGTCGCCTCTCCCAGGGTCGCAGCCCAGCTAGTGCAAGTGCTCAGCTGGCTGTGGTGGCCCACAGGGTGTGTGCTCCTCGCGGCAGGGGACTGAGACGCTGCACCCATCCACTGGGCTCCCAGCCTGCGTCCCACACCCTTGGGTCATCCCGGATGTGCCCTAGGGGATTAGGCGGGGCCTGTCTGCGGGTCCATCAGCGGAGAAGCTGCCACTGCTGGGACGGAAGCCTGGAACAGCAGCAGACAGGAGTCCTCGCCCTGGGGCCACTGTCTCTCTCTTGTTCTTTCTCTTTTTCCCCCATTTGCCACTGCAGACGAACAAAGGGCGAGTTAGCCCTTCCGTAGAGAAGAGCCAAATCACTGCCTCGGGTCCCTCTGTGAGCACCGTGAACAGCGGGGACGCGCAGCTTGGCCAGCTTCCTGCCCGACCGCTTCCCCGCTCCACTCCGCGCGAAGGGGCGCCCAGAGGCCACGCAAACAAGAGATGGCAAGGTGGGAAGAAGTAGAAAATGCTCTGGCCAGACTGACCGGCACCTCTTGTCCCCTGCTCTGATTCTGGTCCCCACTTACAGCCCCGTGGGCTGGCAGCCGGCCCCCAGGCTGCTGGCAGGAGACCGTGTTCTGCGCTGCGTGGCTTCAGGTGCGTCTCCGAGGCACAGGCGCTCCCCTTCGCTGTGGACTGACACGGTGCTGGACCGAGACAGAGTTGCTGGCTCTGTCTTTCATCTCGTCATCCCTGCGCAAGGCACATACAACTGAATAATTATAATCCCTCTGGTCACTTGTTTCTCATGCAGATGAACTCAACCCAAGGGACATTTGTAGGTTTCATTAATAACTAGCACTTAGCCAAGTCGGTACTTGACTCTCCCCCAGGACCCCCTACAGTGTCAAGGAGGCCAGCTGTCCCTAATCTCCACAGCAAGTGAAAGCAGTGCCCCCAAAGCAGTCTGCCTGGAGGGTTGGGGTTCTCCTTTGTCAGCATCCTACCTCCTAGGATTTTCCAGGGCCTCTGTGGAATAGCAAGGACAAGGAGGTGGCCGTGCAGTCAGGGCACCCCACAGTGGCCGACAGTGCCAGGCGGGGCGTGGTCAGGACTCAGCGAGCGGCAGCTGCTGTAGCAGCGACGACTGCTCTAACAGTGACAACTGCTGTTATGACTATTTCCACTCTGTGTAAGCTAAGGGCTGAAGTTGTACACCCTGATTCTGGCCCTCGAATGCTGCCCCTGCCTCTCTGGGCCTCAATTTCCTCTTCTACAAACTGGGTTAAGAAATGTCTTTTCCCAAGTTTGTCATGAGACTTAGGTGGCACCTGTTGAAGTGTGTGATGTGGCACTTGCCACATTGTGAGCAGACCTCTCCTCCTGGATTTTCAAAATCTGCTTGGCAGTAAGTAATTCATTTTTCCCTAGATCAGTGTCAGGAAGGACTTCGCCAGCCAGAAACAGAAGAAGTCAGTCTCCACTGTGTGTCTCAGAGCTCCTGAACGTTGGCTGAGAGACTCACAGTGTACAACACTGCATCCCTGCTGGGGGGAGGCCACCCGTCTCTCCAAGGTGGGGATGGCCCCTGCGCAGGCTGATTGATTTTCTAAGTGTGTCCAGGAACAGCTCAACTATGGGTGACGTGTGCCAAACACCTGAGTGATGGAAGAAGGCTTCATGCGCCACTCATGTGTCCCCAAAATGTGTCCACGTGCTTTGCATTGGCTTGTCAGGACATACAGGTAAAGCCCATCCTTTTCCCAGTGTTGGACATCTGCAGGCAAAGCCACTGGGATGTGAGGTGGCATTAGAGGAACAGCTGCCCAGGAGACTCCCTCCACCTTGGGGGTGGGCCACTGGCAGGCACAGACTGTGCGGGTGGGTGCGGGGTGGGCCGGGTGGGCAGTGGAGACATCCTGAGAATCCAAGATTCCCCCAAACCCTGGTTTCTATACATACTGGCTGAGTAAGCCTGGAAAATCCTGTCAGCCACCCTTGGCCCTAGTTTTCCTATCTGTAAAATGGGAATAAAACATGTTGGTAAGTGGATTTAGTGGAAAGGGCATGAAAAGGTGATTTTATGGTGTAAAGGCTGCATGTGTGAGATTGATTTCATGTATATACTTTGGAGCAGAAGTGGTCAGCCAGGCAAGTCATTTTCACCTTCACGAGATATTGTCAGTTGCTCCTCACAGCGGCTGAGCCCTCTTATGCACCCATCAGCAGCGTATGAGAATTCAACTTAAATGTCCAGTAACACTGAATCATAAGTTGTGGCATGTTATTTAATGGAGAATTTTATGACTGTGAAAAATAATTAAGTATCTCTAACATAGATGAATATCAAAGCATTGTTGAATGAAAAAAGGAAACAACCGAAAGATATATCTGGCATAATATCATTTTATAAGGCTACATACCAGGGGAAACACATGACGGATCAGGTGATGCACACACCCCGGCATGAGAGGGGTCCCAGCAGTGGGGAGGGGTGGAGGGCAGGTCGCATTGGTGCTGAGGGCTCTTTCACTGAAAGACCACGTTTTGTTTGAGCTGTGAGTGTAGGTACATGAGCATTTATGACATTATTCATGTGTCTTTTTGTATGTCTTCAAGATTGCACATTTATTTTGAAAAATTAATGAAAATATATATAGTACTCTGCAAATATAAACTGTTCTTATCATTGCACCTTGATATCTCTCTCTCTCTCTGTCAATATTGAGAGAATGAGCTATAACTTTGCCCTGCCTTATGTCTGAAAGAGCAGGCTCTGAGTGGGAAAGAGACTCCCCTCATCCTGGGGAAGATATTGGGGTGATCACCTTCATAAAATATGTTCTAGGTGAGCCAAGCCGAGAAAGCCTGCAGGGAGGTGGACAGTGGGGTCTCTCTCCTAAATGCTTAGTTGTCACTGGCTTACCTCTGGTTGTGCTTACAAAGGGCCAGAACTTGCCCAATTGGAGGGGGGTGGAAATGAACCTGTGAGGCTCTCCTGAGAGCAGCTGAAATGGAGTAGTAACATTGAGAGATGGAGCTTCTGGCTGCTGGGTGGGCTGGGGTGGGCAGTGGAGACATCCAAGAGCACAAAACTTCTATTTCCCAGATGAAGATACCAAGGCCAGTGATCACTACAGGAGGGACTATCGAGGCAGATGAAACTCAGACATCATGCTGCCAGTATGGGGCCTTCTCAAACTTCTCCATCAGCCTTCACCTACCTGTAGGATAAAATCCAGGCTTCTCAGCTGGGCTCTCGTGGTCTCCTACTATCTGTCCCCAGCCTGATTTCTAGATCCATGTCCCAGCTGTCCCCCAGTGCCCTGCACATCCATCCTGCTGATGTCCTCGGGTGGACAACATGTTCCACCTGACTTCTTCACAGTGTTCTCTCTCTGCCTGTGTTTCTCGTCTCTGTTGGATTTTCTCCTGCTTGTGCCCAGGGCTATCTTGGCCACGCCCTCTTCAATCTCCCTGGTAGCCCTGCAGATGTTGTAATAGCAGTCCTTTATTTGTGCAGCCTTTGGAGGTCATGGCTGTGTTTGCTCTCTGAGCCACCTTCTGAGGCAGGTGTCTTTAACCTCACTCTACAGATGAGGACACAACACCGAAGCCAAGGGTGTGTTCTAAGGCTATGTGGTAAGTGAGGAACACTTCTAACTCCTGCTCTAGATAAGTGGTTTATCTCTTAAGTCCTCCCAAGCTTCCATTTGAGCACGTGCCAGTGTCACCTTGCTGGTCAGCTACCTGTGCGTTTGTCTCCCAGTTAGTTTTTGCAGCCTGTGGGCAGGGACCATCCTTCCTCAGCTTCACATCCCCTCAGCTCTTCTCAGAGTTTGGTTCATGGTTCATGTTTGTTTACTACACGTATGTTTGTTTACTGAATGAAATCTATCCTCAGCATCCATGTGTTCATGTGTGGGTGGTGTGTGTGCGTGTGTATGCGTGTTGTATGTGTGAAGGTCTGTGTTATGAGCAGGAAAGGGAAAATGAGCAGTGACGAGGCAGGGTGGGCTTCTCTAAAATCCAGGGCATGCGTTTCCATGTAAACAAACACTGGCGTTAGGAAGCAGTTGAGGCTTCCTCACGTACATCCCTCTCCTCTTCTGCCTTCGATTCCCTCATTAAAGACAGTGCATTTCCTGACTCAGGCCTGCCTCCTTCCCTCCGGCTCTTTGTCAACTCCTTTAAAGAGAACCAGGCTCCTGACAGAGTAAAAGCGTCTCCACTGTCCATGGTGCCGGGGATGTCTGCTGAGCAGCAGCTGGTCGGTGCCAGGGAACGCGCTGGGAGGAAGAAGGTAAGGGAGACACAAGGGAGGGGCCCTGCAACCTGACTCACGCAAACCCCTGCTTGGTGACCTTGTCCATGCTTCAAAGGACAAAGAATATCACTGCTTGGCTCGACCCATTCTTTAGCAGCAAGGAGATGGGTTCCAGCTGACAAAGTAGCTTCCAAAAAATTCTGCAGAATCTTTTCTATTCTAGAGCTGCTCCTCTTGAGAAAAATAGAAATAGTGAGCAATGAGACAATTTACCACCCTCTGCCACTTCAGGTTAGAGGGGCCTCGCGCAAGATGAGCATCAAGGGAGGAGTTTGGTGAGAAGAGATCCCTTTCCTCAGAGCACCTGGGGTGGGTGCAGAGTGGGGCTGTGTGACTTGTGGCCCAGGTCTTGGCAGCGGCCCCCACTCCCTGATGAGAGCCACAGTCCCAGAATCTCCCAGCTGCCTCAGGGCTTGTGTCACTTTCATCCTTGTTTAAGGATAAAAATCCTAATTAAATCTGCACCTAACACCAGAGCTCTGAGATTCATAAGGCAAATACTACTAGACCTAAGAAAAGAAATAAATAGCGACATGAAGTGTGGAACTTCAATACCCCACTGACTGAACTAGACAGATGATCTAGGCAGAAAAATCAGCAAAGCAGTAAGACTTAACTGGAATTCTAGAAAAGGTGGGCATAACAAAAATATACAGAAAATTCTACCCCAAAACTGCAGAATATGCATTGTTCTCATCAGCACATGTAACATTTTCTAGGAAAGACCATATGTCAAGACTCAGCAAATTTTTAAATATTAAAATCATACTATGTATCTTCTCAGACCACCATGAAATAAAACTAGAAATCAATGCTAGGAGGAACTCTCAAAACTATACAATGATATGAAAATGAAACAATCTGCTGGTCATAGGGTTATGAAATGGTCATAGGGTTAATCAAAAAAGATAGCTGGGCATGGTGGCTCACGCCTGTAATCCTAGCACTCTGAGAGGCTGAGGTGAGAGAATTGCTAGAGTTCAGGAGTACGAGACCAGCCTGAGCAAGAGAGAGACCCTATCTCTACTAAAAATAGAAAGAAATTATCTGGACAACTAAAAATATATATAGAAAAAATTAGCCAGGCGTGGTGTGTAGTCCCAGCTACTCGGGAGGCTGAGACAGGAGGATCACTTGAGCCCAGGAGTTTGAGGTTGCTGTGAGCTAGGCTGATGCCACGGAACTCTAGCCCGGGCAACAGAGCAAGAGTCTGTCTCAAAAAAAAAAAAGATAGAATGATCACAAATTAACAACCTGATGACACACCTCAAAGACTAGAAAAATGAGAACAAACCAAACATGAAGCTAGCAGAAGACAAGATATAACAAAGATCAGAGCAGAACTAAAAATTTGAAACAAACAAACAAAAATACAAAGAATCAATGAAACAAAAAGTTGGTTCCTTGTAAAGATAAATAAAATTAATAGATCACTAGCTAGATTAACATAAAACAAATACTACTAGACCTAAGAGAAGAAGACAAAGGATTTGAATACACTTAATCAGAAATGAAAAAGAGGACATTACAAGTGATACTACTAAAATACAAAGATCATCCAAGTCTACTGTGGACACCTCTATGCACACAAACTAAAAATCTAGAGGAAATGGATGAATTTTTGGAAACACACAACAGCCCAAGCTTCAGTCAAGAAGAAATGGAAATCTTGAACAGACTAATAATAAGTCATGAGATTGAATCAGTAATTATAAATCTCCCAACATAAACAAAATAGCCCCAGTAGCAGATAGATTCACAGTTAAATTCTACCAGACCTACAAAGAACTGGTTCCTACCCTACTGAAACTGTTCCACAACACTGAGAAAGAGGGAGTCCTCCTAAGTTATTCTAAAAAGCCAGGATCACCCTGACATCAAAGCCAGGAAAGGAGACAACAACAACAACAACAACAAATACGGATCAATATCCCTCATGAACATAGATGCAAAACTCTTAAGAAAATATTAGCCAAGAAAATCAGTAGCACATCAAGAAAACTAATTCACCACAATCAAGTGGGTTTCAACCCAAGGATGTATAGTTCAACATACACAAATTAATAAATGTGATTCACCATATAAACAGAATTAAAAGCAAAAACCATATGATCATCTCAATACATGCAGAAAAAGCATTTGATAAAATACAGCACCACTTCATGATAAAAACCCTTAACAAACCAGTCATAGAAGGAATGTACCTTGAGATAATAAAAGCCATATGTGAAAACCCACAGCCTAAATCATATTGAATGGAGAAAAGATGAAAGCATTTTCTCTGAGAACTTGAATAAGACAAGGATGCTCACTTTCACCACTTCTATTTAACATAGTACTGGAAGTCCTAGCCAGAGGATCAGGCAAAAGAAAGAAATAAATGGCATGTAAATAGGACAAAAGGATGTCAAACTGTCCCTCTTTGGTGATGATATGATCTTGTATTTAGAAAACCCCAAAGATTCCTTCAAAAGACTCATAGATTTGATAAATTCAGTAATGCCTTTGGTTACAAAATTAGTGTACACAAATCAGTAGCATTTCTACACACTAACAATAGCAAAACTGAAAATCAAATCAAGAACTCAATATCATTTATAATAGCTGCAAAAAATTAAAATATCTAGGAACATACTTAACCATGGAAGTGAAAAATCTCTACATGCAGAATTATGAAACACTGATGAAAAAAACAACTGATGACACAAACAAATGGAAAATCATTCCATGCTCATGGCTTGCAGAATCAATGGTGTTAAAATGTCCATGTTGCCCACAGTGACTTACAGATTCATTGTGATTCACATCCAAATTCCAATCATTTCTCAGAGAATTAGAAACAACAATCTTAAATTTCATATGGAATCAGATCCTTAATATCCATAGCAATACTAACAAATCTGGTTGCATCACATTACCCGACTTCAAGTTATACTACAAAGTTCCAGTAATCAAACTAACTTGGTGCTGGTATATAGGTAGATACACAAATCAATGGAACAGAATAGAGAATTCAGCAATAAAACCATATATCTACAACCAACTGATCTTCAACAAAGCAGACAAGAACATACACTGGGGAAATATCCCCTTATTTAATAAATAATAGTGCTGGGAAAATTGGACAGCCACATGCAGAAGAAGGAAACTGGATCCCTATATCTTACCATACATAAAATTTAACTCAAGATTCGTTAAAGACTTAAACATAAGATCTGACACCATAAAAAATCTAGAAGAACTCTTTGCAAAAATTCTTCTGGACATTAGCCTAGGAAAAGAATTTATGATTAAGAACCCAGAACCAAATACAATATAAACAAAAATAAATAAATGAGACAAACTAAAAATTGTTAACTGAAGTAAAGTAAAATTTTAAGGCTCAACCCCCACCGGCTGACTGGACCCTCTAGTGGACAAAGGAATATCCTAAAACTAAATTGCCTGTCAGAAGGAGGGAGGTCAGACAGGCCTTATCATGCCACCCTCCCTTTTTGGGGACATCCTTTGTAACCCATTAATAGGCCTAAGGGTTTGCAAGACACACCTGCAGGTCCTCAATTTATACAACAAATCTATGTCTGGTGGCTTATCTCTGATTACAGCTCCTTATGTTAAAAACATTCTAAGCCTTTAGACAAAGCTTCATGTCTTTAACCGATTACAATCCAAAGAATCTTTAAACCCACCTATAACCTGTAAGCCCCCCACCTTTGAGATGTCCCACCTTTTTGGGCCAAACCAATGTATCCCTCCTACGTATTGATTTATGACTTTACCTGTAACCTTTGCCTCCCTGAAATGTATAAAACCAAACTGTGAGTCCACTTGCCCCAGGCCTCTTGAGAGTAGTCCGGGTCATGGTCCTCAAATTTGGCTCAGAATAAATCTCTTTAAAATTATTTTACAGATTTTGGCTTTTTTCCATTAACAAAATTTTCTGCATAGCAAAGAAAAATAATCAACAGAGTTAATAGAGAATCTATAGAACGGGAGAAAATATTCACAAACTATATATCTCATAAAGAAGTAATATCCAGAATGCACAGGGAACTCAACTTAGGAAAAAAAAACTATAAAAAGTGTGTAAAAGAAGTGAACAGGCATTTTTCAAAATAAGATACACAAATGACCAACAAATATATGAAAAACTTGTAAGTGGGAGCTAAATGAGAGATATACATGGCCACATAAAGTGGTGTAAGGAACTTTGGAGACTCTGAAGGTGGGAGGGTGAGCGGAGAAGGATCAAAAACTACAAATCAGGTACAATGCACACTATTCAAGTGATGAGCACAGTGAAAGCCCTGACTTCACCACTATAAAATTTATCCATGTAACAAAAAACCCCTGGTACCCCCAAATCTATTGAAATAAAATAAGTAAATAATTAAATTAAGTCAACACTCACACACAAAATGAAATAACATATCTATGACTCAGTTTTAGCTGATTGGTTCCTTGGAGAATTTGAACCCAATACTATTTGAAATATTATGATTTTTAAAGTTGGTAACAATTTCAAAAAATAAAAGTGCATATGTTGAAAAACATGCTTAAGTTCACCCAGTGGGCCATTGGTTTGCAACCTCTAAGGTATTCGGAAAGCACTGTCAGTTCTTGGATCTTGGGGTTTACATGAGTTATTACTGTGCATTCATCTTGATTGTACACTAAGTGCCTGGCACATTGTCCTGCACGTAAATACATATTGAATATATTACTTGTATGGACATCTCCATTCATAGTTAGATTTCTTCACTGTTATTCAATGTAATGGTTGGCAAAACATTTTCAATCTTAGATTAGTTTCTGCTAAATATCTGCTATTGGTGTTCTAGCTGCTAAGTGTTGCTTCTTAGTACTGTGTTTTAAGGTTTTGTTAAAAATATTCCGCATGCATCCTGCTTGTGTTAGATACTTCAGACATTGGTCATCATACTCCTGCAACTATCTTGTCATCACTTTTGTTTTCTGGCACTACCCTTTTCTACACTACAACATTCCCAGTGCATGGCAGACGGCTTCGCTGTGTAAGGACTAGCCCAAGATTGTTTCTTCCCCATCAGAGGGTCTTCCTTAAACTGTACAACATAATCATGGAGGTGAAGGTCATTGTTGCCAATGTTGCGCTCATTCTTTCACTGTAAGGAACTGAAAAAAGAATTGAGAGCATACTTGTGTGCCTAGCATAAAGAAGAGAAGACAAATAAAATATAATCTTATTTCAAGGCAAGTAAAGCAGATTGGAATAGTATAATGTAATATAAGTTATAAAGAGAAGAAAACAGACATTTTATAAGAGAAGCACTGGGCCCAGTGTTTAAGAGCACAGGTCCTGGAGCAGACTTTCTAGGTTCCAAGCTTGGTGTGACTCCCTGCCAACTGTTTGGGCACATTATTTAAACTCCTGGTAGTTTGCTTTTCTCATCTATAAAATGGAGAATCTACATGATAGGATTGTTATAAAAAGAAGTAAATGATTATGTGTAAAATGCTTAGAACAGTGTCTGGCAATAAGTAAGGACTCAATGATTATTATCTGCTACTATTATCTGCTAATGGTTAAGTAGAAACACTTAACCCTGTTTGTGGAGTTGGTGTGTGGAGATAGGTAGGTGAGGAGAAATAAAGTCAGGAAGAATTTTCTGACATGATTATTGATTCATGTCTTAAAGATTTCCTCAACAAATATTTATCAGACATTTACTATGCACCAGGTAAAAATTATTTAACTGCAAAGTAACTAAAGTGTAAAGTTTAAGATAATAAGTTAAGGGTTGGAAATATAGAAGGAAAACTTCCCAGGCAATGTGAACAGCAGATTCAAAGTCACAAAGAAGTGAAAAGTCAAAGTGGGCTCTTGGAAATGTGAAGAGTTCAATGTGACAAAGAATAGGGTGAAGGAGGAGCAAGAGATGACAAGAGAAACCATGGAGGAGAGGGCGACAGGCAGTTGTACATCTCCTACTATGGCATTTGAAACATAATCCATAAACACTTCAAGGAGCCAAACAAAGGCTTAAGCAGGGGGTGATGGTAAGATTCATGTTCTTAAAACCTTACTCTGGTAATAATATTTATCTGAGCCAACTCAATTTTCCTTAGAAAGTGAGACCTACGTCACAACTCCTTAAGAGGGAGGGGTGGGACAGTTTTCCATGCAAACCAAAACTAATAGATTTTGAAATAAAAAGCACTTGAAAATTAAGATGTGAACGTGAGTCTCCTAAATATGCAATAAGAATAATACTTTGATTTAGAGCATGAGGAATTTATCACGAAAAAAAAACACCATTTGATCCAGTAATCACACTACTGCATATTTACCCAAAGGAAAAAAAGGACATTTTATTAAAAAGACATCTCCCCCTGAAAATGCTCTACTATGTGCTACTAGATATGCTACTATGTTTATAGTAGCACAATTCACAATTGCAAAAATGTGGAAACAACCCAAGTGCCCATTAATACATGAGTATATGTATAAAATGTGGTATATGTATACAATGGAGTATTACTCAACCAAAAAAATGGTGAATTAATACCTCTTGTATTAACCTGGGTAGAACTGGAGACCATTCTTCTAACTGAAGTATCACAAGAATGGAAATGCAAACACCACGTGTACTCACTATTAAATTGGAACTAATCAATCAACACATGCGCACATATGGAAGTGAAATTCAAGGGAAATCAAGTAGGTGGGAGGAGGTAGGAGGGGATGGGTAAATTCACCCCTAATGGGTACAGTGCACACTAACTGGATGAAAGACACAGAAGTTTGAAACTGTACAGAAGCAAAATATGTAACCAAAACATGTGCACCCTCATAATGTTCTGAAATTTTAAAAATTGCCACTATTTAGGCTGACAGGAAAGTTATGCTCTCAGGGCAGATATCTGATAAACACTTCTCAATAGCTTAGCCAAATTTCAGCGTCCATGCTCTTCCTACATTTTCCTTAATTGAGCTTGCGGGTTTGGAATGCCCGGGTTTCTGCAGCCTACAGACGGAGGAAACCGCTGCTGCAGGTGCGTGCAGGGGCTGCTGCCGGGTGTGCAGAAGCAGCCACTCACCCTGGCAGGCTAGCGTTTGAGATTACTCAAGAGGTCGGGAGATTCTGAAGCCTTCCAAACCTGCACAGCCACAGCATTCTGCAATGTGCAACCCCATCCAGAAGTCTCGGGGCAGAATTGGGGGACTGGGTGTGGGGTGTAGGGGTTGCCCTCCGCAGACCTGTGAAAGGGCGGCAGACATCAGTGCAACTCCTCGGCTCAGGCCCTCCGGTGCACAGGCTGCAGCCCAGGGCGCAGAAAGGGTGGAGCCGGTTGGAGTGAGCAGGCAGGTGGGACAGGCGCGTGCGGGTGCGCTAGACGCCCCGCAGGGCTAGACCCGGGCTGGGAGGGCCAAGTTTGGAGGAGGGCTGCAGGGCCGCGACCTGGGCAGGGTCTGGGACTGGGCCGCGCAGCGCAACTGCTAGTCCCCGGGTGATGGCCTCTTGCGGGCAGTGCGGAGCTCAGGAAGAGGTATGCGGCCCAGACCTGGAGCTCAGCTCCCTACGGAGCCCTGCAGCCGCGCCCCTAGACACGACCCCGTAGCCTCCTGGGCTGGGATTTGCTTGAAGATTTTCTTCAAGAAAGCCAAGTCTTCTCAGCAGGAGACTCCAGGGGCTGGCAGGGGCGCTCCTCTTACCTGACAAAAGCATTTCAGATGGCGGGCAGCACAGGCTCCAGGAAGATGAGGCCCTTGAGCAGGGCCTTGCCCTCCCCGCGCGCCCCCCGTCCCCGGGGGCCCCCACTCCCCGCGCGCCCCCACTCCCCGAGGGCCCCCACTCCCCGCGCGCCCCCAACCCCCGAGGGCCCCCACTCCCCGCAGCCCCAGTCCCCGAGGGCCCCCACTCCCCGCACG
>VSMD01080973.1:0-15650 GCA_008750895.1 Mirza zaza | reverse complement strand
TTCCTTCCTTAGTGTTTCATAGTTCTCCCTGTAGAGGTCTTTTACCTCCTTGGTTAAGTATATTCCTAGGTACTTTAATTTCTTTGTTGCTATTGTGAAGGGAATTGAGTCTTTGATTTGGTTCTCGATTTGATTGTTGTTGGCGTATATGAATGCCTCTTGGCTAAGCTAACGAAAAGCAGAAAAGAGAAATCTTTAATAAGCTCCATCAGGAACAAAAAAGGAGATATCACAACTGATCCCAAAGAGATACAAGATATAATTTATGAGTACTACAAAAATCTTTATGCACACAAACTGGAAAATGTGGAGGAAATGGACAAATTTCTAGAAACACACAGCCTCCCTAGGCTCAACCAGGAAGAAATAGATTCCCTGAACAGACCAATCTCAACAGCTGAAATAGAAACAGCAATTAAAAATCTCCCTAAAAAGAAAAGTCCCGGTCCAGATGGTTTCACACCCGAATTTTACCGCACTTACAAAGAAGAACTAGTACCTGTCTTGCAGAAACTATTCCACAACATCGAGAAGAACGGAAGCCTTCCCGACACCTTTTATGAGGCGAATATTACTCTGATACCAAAACCTGGAAAGGATGCAACCTAAAAAAGAAAACTACAGACCAATATCCCTAATGAATATAGATGCAAAAATTTTCAACAAAATCTTAGCTAACCGAATCCAGACGCTTATCAAAAAAATAATCCATCACGACCAAGTGGGCTTCATCCCAGGGATGCAGGGATGGTTCAACATATGTAAATCTATAAATGCAATTCACCACATAAACACAAGCAAAAAAAAAGACCACATGATTCTTTCAATAGATGCAGAAAAAGCTTTTGACAAAATTCAACACCCTTTCATGATACAAACACTCAGTAAAATAGGCATAGAAGGGGCATACCTAAAAATGATACAAGCCATATATGACAGACCCATAGCCAACATCATACTGAATGGGGAAAAACTGAAAGCATTCTCACTTAGAACTGGAACCAGACAAGGCTGCCCACTATCTCCACTTCTATTCAACATAGTGCTGGAAGTCCTGGCTACAGCAATCAGACAGGAAAGTGGAATCAAAGGTATCCAAATAGGTGCAGAAGAGCTCAAACTTTCACTCTTTGCTGATAATATGATATTTTATTTAGAAAATCGTAAAGATTCAACCAAGAAACTCCTGGCACTGATAAATGATTTTAGTAAAGTCTCAGGATACAAAATCAATACACAGAAATCAGAGGCAATTGTTTCTTTTCTTCTATTAATTTTGGGTTTGGTTTGCTCTTATTTTTAGTTGTTTGTGATACATCATTAGGTCATCTATTTGAAGCTTTTCTACTTTTTTGATGTAGGTATTTATTGCTATAAACTTTCCTCTAATTACTGCTTTTTCTGTATCCCATAGGTATTAATTTGTTATGTTTCCATTTGCATTTGTTTGGAGAAGTTTTTTTATTTCTTTCTTAATTTCTTCATTGAACCATTGGTAATCCAGAAACATATTGTTTAATTTCCATGTGTTTGAGTAGTTTCCAATATTCCTTTTGTTATTGATTTCTTGTTTTATTTCATTGTGATCAGATAAAATACTTGGTATGATTTCAATTTTTTTTTTTTTTTTTTGCAGTTTTGAAGACTTGTTTTATGGCCTAACATATGGTCTATCCTTGAGAATGATCCATTAGCTGAGGAGAAGAATGCGTATTCTGCATCTGTTTGGTGAAACATTCTATAAATATCTATTAGGTTCATTTGGTCTAAAGTCCAGATTAAAGCTGTGCGCGTGTGTGTATATATATATATATATATATAATTCTTATATTCTCTTGCTGAATTGACCCATTTTTCATTATATAATGAACTTCTTTGTCTCTTTCTACAGTTTTTGTCTTGAAATCAATATTGTCTGATAGAAGTATAGCCACTCCTGCACTTTGATGGTTTCCATTTGCATGGAATATCTTTTTCCATCCCTTTATTTTTGGTCTATGTTTGTCTTTATAGGTGATGTGTGTTTCTTGAAGACAACATATGGTTTGCTCTTGGTTTTTTATCCATTCATCCACTCTATGTCTTTTGATTGGATAGTTTAGTCTATTCATATTCAGTGTTATTATTGACAGGTAAGGACTTTCTACTTTCATGTTATTATTTGATTTCTGGTTGTTTTGTGGTCTTCTTTTTCTTCCTTCCTTCCTGTCTTCCTTTGTTAAAAGTGATTTTCTCTCGTAGTGTGTTTTAATTTCTTGTGTATCTGTTGTAGGTTATTTGATTTGAGGTTACCATGAGCCTTGCAAAAAATATTTTTATAACCAATTTCGTTAAATATATGACAACTCTGTTTACTAACAAACAAACTAATAAACAAAGAGAAATCTGACAGAAATTCTACGTTTTACTTCATCCTCCACACTTTTAAACTTTTTGTTGTTTCCATCCATAGTTGTTTATATTATCTATCTTTCAAAAAGTTGTTGTAGTTATTTTTGTTAGGTTTACCTTTAGTCTTCCTACTCAAGATATAAGTGGTTTATGCACCACAATTATAGTAATGGAGTATTCTGTATTTGTGTCCTTACTGTTGTCAGTTAGTTATATACTTTCAGATGATTTCTTATTGTTCATTAACATCCTTTTCTATAAAACTGAAGAACTCCTTTTAGCATTTCTTATAGGACAGGTCTGGTGTTGATGAAATGTCTCAGCTTTAGTTTGTGTAGGAAAGTCTTTATTTCTCCTTCGTGTTTGAAGTTTATTTTTGTAAGACATAATATTCTAGGGTGAAGGTTTCTTTCCTTTAGCACTTCAAATATGTCATGCCACTCTCTCCTGGCCTGTAAAGTTTCCACTTAGAAGTGGAAATCTGCTGCCAGATTTATTGGAGCTCCTTTATATGTTTTTTTTTTCTTTTTTCTTGCTTCCCTTAGGATATTTTCTTTATCCATGACCTGTGGAAGATTATTAAATGCCTTCAGATAGTCTTGTTTAGCTTAAATATGCTTGGTGTTCTATAACCTTCTTGTACTTGAATATTGATATTTTTCTCTAGGTTTGGACAGTTTTCTGTTATTATTTATTTGAATAAACTCTCTACCCCAATCTCTCTCTACTGCCTCATTAAGGCCAATAACTCTTAGATTTGCCCTTTTGAGACTATTTTTTAGAGCTTGTAGGTATGCTTCATTCTTTTTCATTCTTTTTTCTTTTTTTCTCTTCTGACTGTATATTTTCAAATAGCCTGTCTTTGGGGTCACTAATCCTTTCTTCTGCTTGATTAATTCTGCTGTTGAGAGCCTCTAAGCATTTGTCAGTTTGTCAATTGCATTCTTCAGCTCCACAATTTCTGCTTGTTTATTTTATTATTTCAATCTCTTTGTTAAATTTCTCAGATAGGCTTCTGAGTTCCTTCTCTGTGTTGTCTTGAAGTTTATTGAGCTTCTTCCGGACAACTGTTTTGAATTATTTATCTGAAAACTGACATTTCTACATTGCTCCAGGATTGGTCACAGTACCTTATTTAGTTTGTTTTATGAGGTCATGTTTTCCTGGATGTTTTTGATGGTTGTGGATGTTTGTTGATGCCTGGGCATTGAAGAATTAGGTATTTATGTTAATCTTTGCAGTTTGGGCTTATTTGAATCTGTCTTTCTTCAAAGGCTTTCCAGGTATTCAAAGGGAATTGAGTGTTGTGATCCAAGTCTTTGGTCACTACAGCTGTATCAGCACTGGGGTGCCCTAAGCCCAGTAATACAGTGACTCTTATAGACTCCTGGTGGTACTGCCTTGGTGGACTTGGGTAAGATACAGGAAAATTCCCTGGATTACCAAGCAAAGTCTCTCACTGTCTTCCCTCACTCTCTGTGCTGGGCTGCTAGAGTTCAGGGAGGAGTGATGTGGGTATTTCGTTGTGGCCACCAGTGCCAGATCACACCTGAAGCCAGCCCAGTCTCACCCAAAGCCCATGGTGAATGATGCCTCGCTATATCTGATGTTTATTCAAAGTCCAAGGGCTCTGTAGTCAGCAGGTGGTGAATCTTACCAGGACTGGGTCCTTCCCATCAGGATAGCATGTTTACTTCTGGCCCAGGGTGGGTCCAGAAATATCTTCCAGGAACTAAATCCTAGACTCAGGGGCTTCAGGATTCTGCTTGGTACTTTATTTTACTCTGGTTGAGCTGGTACCCAAGTTGTCCTATACAATGCCCCACCCTCTGGATTTTTCTCATGGTTTCCTCATGACTTTGTTTAACTTGTTCCTTTATCCTCTGTGTTTAGTAAAAACTGGATGTTAGATCTAAAGACTTCATTGGCTCTAGTTAAATATTTTTGGCAGGAAGAATTCAAAGGGAATGGGGAAGTAGGATTTGAACCCATGTTTGTGTAAGCCAAAGGCCATGTTCTTGATTGCATCCCTAAAGTATTACATGAATGAATCAGTGAGTTTCTGGACTAGAGCAAGTTACCTCAGCCCTAAATTAGACTTTACTTACTATTTATGTGCTTTTAGTAAAGAGTATGGAGTTCGAGTTGTAAGCCTCTATTTTCTTGTAATAGTGTGGTGGTAGCTACGAAAGTCTCCTCTCAGATATCTGACTTCAGGGAGCTTGATTGAATAATGACCTCAGTTGCTGAGCCCTGAAATCCTCAACTACATTTGCATGAGGCCAAGTTTCCCATTGGCTGCTCTCAGCCAATGACTGAGCACATTAAGGAGCTGAAGCTTCATCTCCTAGGAGATGAAGAGCTCCTCTAAAAGGTGACTTTGCCTCAAGAACTCCCTGTTGGTCTTTCTGAAGTTTTCTTTCTTTCTTTTTTTTTTTATATATTTTTAGTTGGCCAATTAATTTTCTTTCTATTTTTTTTTTTATTAGAGACTGGGTCTCACTCTTGCTCAGGCTGGTTTCGAACTCCTGACCTTGAGCTATCCGCCCACCTCGGCCTCCCAGAGTGCTAGGATTACAGGCTTGAGCCACCATGCCCGGCCCTGAAGTTTTCTTAGAACTATTGCAGTCTAAGACATTTCTTACCCAATCTTCCTTCCTTCCTTCTCTCCTCCACAGCAATTAGACCTAATATTACTGTCTGAAAACTATTCTAGGCTCTTTTGGCTCTCTGCCTCCATTTTCTCTCACAGATGTTTTTTTCCAATAAATTCATCTTGGTATCCTCTCCTTCTTAGAGGATCCAGACTAATAAGCAAAAATTTCCTGATGCATTGACACCTGCCCAGATAATTTGGAAATAAGATGAAAAGACCAATCAAATAAATAGATAACACAAGGAGAAAGATATACTGTCAGAATGAAACTGCCAAAGAAAGACAAATGGCAAGTTTATTGTATGCTTCAAATAGCGATTTTTTCAGGGGATGGTACAATAATAATTTGGTTACAGATACTAAATTAATATGCATATTAGTAACTCCTAACAAGTAGTTTCATTAAAACACTTACTTGAAAATTGGAAGAAATACAATGCCCCTTGATTGGCACAAATTGGAAGAAATATAGATGGTTCTTGGTTGGCACAGATTCTGGAAATATTAAAATGAATGAAAGTCATAACTTTCTAATAGGAATATAGGAAATCATTTTCATAGTTGAAAGAGTTTCACAGTAAAAGATTATTTTCTCTATTCTGGGCTAGAGAATATACATATGTTCTCAAGTTTAAGGCTGGATTTTATACATTATTATAATTTAGCAGCTGTAAGGGGGTGGCTTGGAAGGAAGAGAGAGGGTAAGAAGATATAAATGTCTGATGTAGTATTTAGATGGGAACGAAACGCCAAATACTCTACCTAGATGAATTGATAACATTCAGATTTTCAAAGCTTATTATAGAATCAGGTTAAACTTCTTGGTAGCCACATATGACAAAGATAAGTTCCTCCTATATATATAAATTTTAAAAAATTCATAGAAAAAATGAAATAAAATATTCATTGAATGCCCTACTGTGTGCATAGCAGTTTGCAAGGAAGCAGGGATATTGCAGAGAGCAAGACAGATACAGAAAGATGTTTGTGTGATAGACTTTACTTGTCCACAGCTCTGCTGTTCTATTTCTGTACTTAAGAAAAATGGAAGTTCACAGTAGAGATGTTCAATTAACTGTTAAATACCCTCGTCAATTAAGAGATCACTTCCAAATCTGATGGATGAGTTCAAAATATTCAATTCATTCTAATCATCGAGTCCAACTCCCAAGGAGAAAAGAGCAGATAAACATGTAAATGAACTCACAAATCTTTTAGAAGTACTCTGCCTGGAATGACTGAATATTAATGTACAAAGTTTTCCATGTGTTAAAAGAAGAGCTAATTACAGTGAGCAATGCAACATTCAGCGATAATCTAATTATATTTTATTTTCTAACATTTTTTAATAAGTACTAGATTATAAGAGTAAAACATTGAGGACACAGCTAGGGCAAGAAAAACTCTGTTGAAAGCTCCAAAGACTAAGTCCCATACCTAGCATAAAACTTAGCAAGTACCACAATTACTCATTCATCCTCTTCTACATGATGCTTGATTTCCTTCCTTATGTTGTCTCTATACACTAGGACATTATAATCTTAAAACCCACATCAGAAATCACCAGTGCCAGAAAGCCTTCCCTGACACTTAATCCTTTTGGTGACCATGCAGACTAAACCTTGAAGACGTCAACTATAGGAAGCATAATTGACCAAGGGTCCCAGCTACTGTGCTCTGAAATTCATGTCCACGTTGCTTCAAGGCTTCACATCTCATGGGTTGCTCCTAGTCAATGACTGAAGACAGCAGAATTGCTCAGACAAACTTGTTCCTGGGAGACACAGCTCTTCTTTGTTGGTCACTTTGGCTTGAGATGTTCCCAGCAATGGCTTTGTCAAACCTCTTTTAGGTTGCATGGCAGTGTACAGAGCTACCACCCAACCTTTTTCTCCTCTCTCCTTCATTCATGTCAGACGTGTATCATAGTCTAATGACTTTCCAAGCCTTTTTCTGGCTTCCTTCCTATTTTTTCTCATAAAAGAATTTCCTCAAACAGAATCCATGCTCCTTTAATTCTCTCTCGGCATTACCTTTCTAGGAGACCTGAACTAAGACTACCCTCCCTTCTCTGAGGTACCTCTAGTTGCCTTCTATAATTGCCCTTTTTTCAGTCTTGAGTGGCCATTCTTTCTTGTTTCCACATATCTTCCCTACTATACTGTGAGATCTTGGAATGAAGGATTTGTTTTGTTTTATTCATTATTCTATCCTTAGTGCTTTAGCATGTGTTAAGTGCATAATCAATGTTTGTTGAGTGAATGATGAATGTATGAAGACAGAGTTGTTGGGAGCCACTGAATCAGAAAGAGGTGATTTCAAATCCTGACACTGACACTTCAGTAGCCCTGTGACCTTGGACAAGTAAGTTATTTTACCTCCCTATTCCCCTCTTTCTTCATCTGTGAATTGGGAGTGATGATAATAATATTAGGATCAACTATATGAAATAGACAATATTCAATCTTTTTTGAGCTAAAAAATTAGCAATTTCTTATGATTCAAGGTTTGTTTGAGGATTGAAATAAGAGGATATGTAAACTGCAAGCTCTAGAAACTGGGCCACTGTAAGACCTTATTGAAAGTTAGCTACTATTGTTTGGGTTACCTTGTTATTATTAGCTCCAGGTCAGTGTTGTAAATGTATTACTTCAATTAAATGTCACCCAGTTCCATGGGGTAGAGTATGAGTATGAATCACTGCTCACATTCTATTGTTAGACAATACAGAGATACAATGCCCATCATAATCTAGTGCAGTAGTCTCCAACTTTTTTGGCAACAGGGACTGGTTTCATGGAAGACAATTTTTCTAAGGATGGGGTTGGGAGGCAGAGCTTAGACGGTGATGCAAGTGATGGGGAGCTGTAAATACAGATGAAGCTTTGCTCACTTGCCTGCCAGCTGCTCACCTTCTGCTTTGTGGCCCTGATGTTCCTAAGTTTCACAGAAGACAAATTTTTCACGGATGTGGGGATGGAGGGGGAAGTGGCAGAGCTCGGTGGCCTGGTCCCTACTAGGCCACAGACTGATACCAGTCCATGTCCCTGGGGTTAGGGAACCACAGATCTAGTGTACATTCCATTTTTTTTTAATTTTTTTTTTGAGACAGAGTCTTGTTCTGTTGCCCCAGCTAGAGTGCAATAGTGTCATCATAGCTCACTACAACCTCAAACTCCTGGGCTCAAATGATCCTCCTACCTCAGCTCTCCAGAGTGCTAGGATTATAGGCGTGAGCCACCACACCCAGCCTAGTGTACATTCTTAAAAGGACAATATTGTCCCTGGTGAGGTGAATATTGTATTTTATTTTATTGTTTTGAGATAAAATTTGTAAAACTCAAAATTCATCATTTTAACCATTTTAAAGTGTGTAATTTGGTGGTTTTTAGTAGTTTCACAATGTTGTGCAACTATCACCCCTATCTAATTGTAGAATATTTTCATTACCCCAAGAAGAAACTCTGTACCTATTGGCATATACTCCCCATTTTCCCCTTACCCTAACCCCTGGCTACCATTAATCTACTTTCTGTCCCTATTGATTTGTTATTCTGGACATTTCATACAAATGGAATCACTTAATTTATAGCCTAATGTATTTGGCTTCTTTCACTTAGCATGATATTTTCAAGGTTCACACATCTTGTGACATGTATCAGTACTTCACTTTTCTTTTTTTTCAAAGACGAAATATATAAAATTTTATGCCAGATTACCATTAACAGATAAGCATTTGCAACAGATTTTTTACAGCAACTTCATTGAGATAGCATTCACATACCATGAAATTCACCCATTTAACCACTTTGGTCCGAGAGTTGACTATAGTTGATAGCCACAGATGAACGCACACAGCGACTTTAGCTGACGGCAGTGATATGACTTTTCTAATTTTTCATTTATCAAAATAAAATTGCGAACATTTAAAAATAACGTAATGAAAACATATATGTATATGTCACCTGTTCTGATTTACATTACAAGTAAAGCTGCCTGTAAAGTAAAACAAGCTTTCAGTGCTTTAAAGCTTTCCTCATCACACAAGAGCGAAACGGATCCGTCGTCAATGCACAGCACAAACTATCGTGTGGACTATGAGTGCTGGCTGTGAGCAAGGTTTCCCAGCCAGTGAGCACCTTACCGAAGTGGTTAAAGTGTGCAATCCGATACTTTGTCGTATATTCAGAGTTGTGCAATAATTAGCACAATTTTAGAACATTTTCATTACACCAAAAAGAAACTCCATATTTATCTTCAGTCACTCCACATTTTCCCCAACCCCCCAAGCCTTGGAAACCAAGAATCTGTAATACTGTCTATACATATTTATCTGTTCTGAACGTCATTCTTATGGTTAAATAAAATTCCATTTTATGGATAGATCATATTTTGTTTAGCTAGTCATCAGTTAATGGATATTTGGATTGCTTCCACTTTTAGCTACTATGAATAATGCTTTTATGATCATTTGCATACAAGATTTTATGTGAACACATGTTTTCAATTCTCTTGGGTGTATACCTAGGAATGGAATTGCTAGGTCATCTGATAACTTTACATTTAACTATGAGTATTTGGGGAATTGCCAAACTGTTTTCCAAAGTAAACACACCACAGTCCACTAGCAATGTCTGAGGGTTCTAATTTCTCCACAGTCTCACCAGCACTTGTTATTTTCTGCTTTTTCAAAATAGCCATCCTAGTGGATGCAAAATGGCATTTCATTGTGGTTTTGACTGGCATTTTTCTAATGAGTAATGATGTTGAGAATATTTTCATTAACTATTTGTATATCAGTGGAGAAATGTACATTCAAATCCTTTGCCCATTTACAATTTTTTGCCTTTTTATCGTTGAGTTGTAAGTGTTGTTTCTATAGTCTACATACAAGTTTTGAAAATCAGATATATGGTATATTAATACAAATATTTTCTTCCATTCTGTGGATTGCCTTCTCACTCTCTTGATAGTGTTCTTTGATACACAAAAGCTTTTAGTTTTGATGAAGTCCACTTTATTTCATTTCTTTTGTTGTATGTTTTGAGTGTCATATTTTAAAAATCATTACTTAATCCAAGGTTATGAAGATTTATGCCTATGCTACCTTAAAATTTATTTATATATTTAATTTTTAAATTTAGCTTTTTGATCTATTTTGGGTTAATTTTTAGATATGGCATGAATAAGGGTCCGAATTCATTCATTTACATGTGGATATCCAGCTAGTTGTCCAGTACCTTTTGTTGAAAAGACTATTCTTTCTCCATTGTATGGACTTTATATCCTTGTTGAAAATCAGTTGACCATAGATGTATGGGTTTATTTCTGGACTCTCAATTCTATTCCATTGATCTGTGTATTTATCCTTATGCCAATACTTCACAGTATTTATTACTATAGCTTTGTAATAAATTTTGAAATCAGAAAGTGCGAGTTCTTGTTTTTCAAAATTGTTTTGTCTATTCGGGTCCCTTGCATTTTCATAAGAATGTTATGATCAGCTTGCCCATTTCTTCAAAAGGAGCACGTAGGATTTTGACAGGGATTTTGTGGATTCTGTAGATCATTTTGGGAAGTATTACCATCTTAACAATAAAAATTATTTTAATCTATGGAAAAGGGATGTGCTTCCATTTATTTAGGTCTCCTTTAATTTCTTTCAATAAGGTTTTGTAGTTTTCACTGTACAAGTCTTATACTTGTTTTGTTAAATTTATTCCTAAATTTTTTCCTTTTTGATACTATTATAAATGGAATTGTATTCCAAAATTCATTTTCAGATTGTTCATTGCTATTGTATAGGAGTAAAACTGATTTTTGTCTGTTGATCCTGTATCTTCCAAGTTTCCTGAACTCATTTATTAGCTCTAAATAGTTTTTTGAGGGTATAGATTCTTGAAGTTTTTCTCTCTATATAAGGTCATGTTATCTGTGAATAGAAATAGTTTCACTTTTTTTCTTTCCAATCTGGACGTCTTTTTTCTCTTTTTCTTGTCTGACTGCCCTGGAAAGAACTTTAAGTACAATGTCAAAGTGGTAAGATCAGACATCCTTGTCTTGTTCCTGATCTTAAGGAAAAAGCATTCAGTCTTTCACTCTTAAGTATGATGTTAGCTGTTAGTAGGGTTTTTCATAGATGCCCTTTATCAGGTTGAGGAAGTTTTCTTCTATTCCTAGTTCGTGAAGAGTTTTTTTTACCAATAATGGGCCTTAGATTTTTATCTTTTTTTTCTGCATCTATTGAGACTATCATGTGTTTTTTTTTCTTTTATCAATATAATATATTATATTAACTGATTTTAACATGGTGACCCAGCCTTGCATTCCTGGAACAGACTCCACTTATTCATGTTATATAATCCTTTTCCATTGCTAGTATTTTATTGAAGATTTTGTATCTATTCATAGGGATATTGATCTATAGTTTCATTTTTTATGATATCTTTAACATATTAATAAGTATTTTCTTTTATTTTTTTGAAAAAGTTTAAGAAATATTGGTGTTATTTTTTCCTTAAATGTTTGAGACTTCTTCATTGAATCCATCTAGTCTGGGCTTTTCTTTATTGGAAGATTTTTATTATTAACTCAATCTTTATACCCATTAAACAACAATTACCCTTTATTTCTTCTCCTCAACCCCTGGTAACCACTATTCTTTTTCTTATATCTGTGAATTTGACCATTTTTATATACCTCACTATCATAGGCTGTTTATTGCTGTTGTAACAGAATACCAGACATTGAGTAATTTATAAAGAAAAAAATTGTTTTTCACAGCTCTAGAGGTCAGAAAATCCAAGATCAAAGGGCTAACATCTGGTGAGGTTATTCTTGCTATGTCATTTTATAGTAGAAAGTGAGAGGGAGAGAGGAAGAGAGGGAAGGAGGGAGAAGGAGAGAGAGGGAGAAAGAGGGAGCATGTGCTAGAGAGAAAGGGCCAGAACTCATCCTTTTATAAGGAACTCACTCTGTCATAATGGCATTAATCCATTCACAAGGCCAGAGCCCTCATGGTCTAATCATTTTAAAGGTTTTACCTCTTAATACTGTCGCATTTGGGATCAAGTTTCAACGCATGACCTTTGGGGGAAACATTTATACTATAGCACTTATATAATTGTATAATACTTTTCCTTTTGTGACTGCCTCATTTCATTTAGCACAATGTGCTCAAGGTTCATCCATGTTGTAGCATGTGACAGGATTTCCTTCCTTTTTAGGGCTGTATGGTATCTCAATTGTATGCACATCCCACATTTTGTTTATCCATTCTTCCATCAGTGGACATTTGAGTTCCTTCTGACTCTTGGCTAATGTGAATAATGCTGCTATGAACATGGGTATTATGGCATTAATATTTGTCCTTCCAAAACTCATGTTGAAATTTAACACCCAATGTGGCAGAATTGAGTGGAAGAGACTTTAAGAAATGATTGGGTTGTGAGTGTTCTGCCCTCACAGATGGATTAATCCATTCATAGATTAATGAACTAATAGATTGATGGGTTAATGGAGTAATAGGTTATCATGGGAGTGGGACTGGTGGCTTTATAAGAAGAGGAAGAGAGACCTGAGCTAGCATACTCAGACCCCTCACCATGCGATGCCCTGTGCTGCCTCAGGACTCTACATAGAGTCTCCACCAGCAAGAAGGCTCTCACCAGATGTGGCTCCTTGACCTTGGACTTCTCAGCCTCCATAAGTGTAAAAAATACATTCCTTTTCTTTATAAATTACCAAGTTTCAGGTATTCTATTATAAGCAACAGAAATCAGACTAAGACAATGAGTGTGTAAATATTGCTTTGAGACCCCTCTTTTTTTAAAAAAACTTTAAAACATTTTTATTATAATATTATGTGAACAATATCTTGTTGTTTTTTAGGGAAGAGTTGAAATTTCCTGGTTGCTTTTATTTATTTATTTATTTTTTTATTTCGGCATATTATGGGGGGTACAGATTTTAAGGTTTCAATAAATGCCCTTTCCCCCCCTCCCCCCACAAGTCTGAGTTTCCAGCATGACCATCCCCCAGATGGTGCACATCTCACTCATTATGTATGTATATACCCGCCCCTCCCCCCTGCCCAATACCGTATTAATGTAGTACCTATGTGTCCACTTAGGTGCTGCTCAGTTAATATCCGTTTGCTGGTGAATATACGTGGTGCTTGTTTTTCCATTATTGGGATACTTCAATTAGTAGTATGGGTTCCAGCTCTAACCAGGAAAATATAAGATGTGTTATATCACCGTTGTTTCTTAGAGCTGAATAGTACTCCATGGTATACATATACCACATTTTATTAATCCATTCTTGGATTGATGGGCACTTGGGCTGTTTCCACAGCCTTGCAATTATGAATTGTGCTGCTATAAACATTCGAGTGCAGGTGTCTTTTTTATAGAGTGTCATTGGATCTTTTGGGTAGATGCCCAGTAATGGGATTGCTGGATCAAATGGTAGATACACTTGTATCGCTTTAAGATACCTCCATATTGCTTTCCACAGAGGTTGAACTAGTTTGCAGTCCCACCAGCAGTGTAGGAGTGTTCCTCTCTCTCCGCATCCACGCCAGCATTTGTTATTTGGAGACTTTTTGATAAAGGCCATTCTCACTGGAGTTAAGTGATATCTCTTTGTAGTTTTGATTTGCATTTCCCTGTTGATTAGAGATGGTGAGCATTTTTTCATATGTTTGTTAGTCATTCTTCTGTCTTCTTTAGAAAAGTTTCTGTTCAAGTCCTTCGCCCACCTTTTAATAGGGTTATTTGATTTTTTCTTGCTGATTTTCGTGAGCTCTAAGTATATTCTAGTTATCAGCCCTTTATCGGATGCGTAAGATGCAAAAATTTTCTCCCATTCTGTAGGTTGTCTGTTTACTTTCATGACTATTTCTTTGGCTGTGCAGAAGCTTTTTAGTTTGATCATGTCCCATTTATTTATTTTTGTTGCTGCTTTGATTGCCTTTGGGGACTTCTTAATAAACTCTTCGCCTAGGCCGATGTCTAGGAGAGTGTTTCCAACATTTTCCTCTAGAATTCTAATAGTTTCATACCTTAGGTTTAAATCTGTTATCCAGCGTGAGTTGACTTTTGTGAGAGGTGAAAGGTGTGGGTCCTGCTTTAGCCTTCTACAAGTGGCTATCCAGTTTTCCCAGCACCATTTATTGAAAAGGGATTCTTTTCCCCAGCATATGTTTTTGTCTGCTTTGTCAAAGATTAGATGGCTATATGAGGATGGTTTTATATCAGGATTCTCAGATCTGTTCCATTGGTCAATATTCCTATTTTTGTGCCAATACCAGATTGTTTTAATTACTACAGCTTGGTAGTATAGTTTGATATCTGGCATATTAATACCTCCCATTTTGTTTTTGTTGCCTAGAATTGCTTTTGATATTCGGGGTCTTCTTTGGTTCCGTAGGAAGCATAAAATTATTTTTTCTATATCTGTGAAGAATGCTGATGGGATTTTAATAGGTATTGTATTGAATCTGTAGATCAGTTTGGGTAGTATAGACATTTTAATGATGTTGAGTCTGCCGATCCACGAGCATGGAATGGATTTCCATCTGTTCACATCCTCGGCTATTTCCTTTCTCAGTGTTTCATAGTTCTCCCTGTAGAGGTCTTTTACCTCTTTGGTTAAGTATACTCCTAGGTACTTTAATTTCTTTGTTACTATTGTGAAGGAAATTGAGTCTTTAATTTGGTTCTCAATTTGATTTTTGTTGGCATATATGAATGCCTCTGATTTCTGTGTATTGATTTGTATCCTGAGACTTTACTAAATTCATTGATCAGTTCCAGGAGTTTCTTGGTTGAATCTTTGGGATTTTCTAAATATAATATCATATCATCAGCAAAGAGTGAAAGTTTGAGCTCTTCTCCACCTATTTGGATACCTTTGATTCCACTTTCCTGTCTGATTGCTGTAGCCAGGACTTCCAGCACTATGTTGAATAGAAGTGGAGATAGTGGGCAGCCTTGTCTGGTTCCAGTTCTAAGTGGGAATGCTTTCAATTTTTCCTCATGCAGTATGATGTTGGCTATGGGTCTGTCATATATGGCTTGTATCATTTTTAGGTATGTCCCTTCTATGCCTATTTTCTGAAGTGTTCGTATCATGAAAGGGTGTTGAATTTTGTCAAAAGCTTTTTCTGCATGTATTGAAAGAATCATGTAGTCTTTGTTTTTGCTTGTGTTTATGTGGTGAATTGCATTTATAGATTTACATATGTTGAACCATCCCTGCATCCCTGGGATGAAGCCCACTTGGTCGTGATGGATTATTTTTTGATAAGCGTCTGGATTCGGTTAGCTAAGATTTTGTTGAAAATTTTTGCATCTATATTCATTAGGGATATTGGTCTGTAGTTTTCATTTTTTGTTGCATCCTTTCCTGGTTTTGGTATCAGAGTAATATTCGCTTCATAAAAGGTGTCGGGGAGGTTTCCGTTCTTCTCAATGTTGTGGAATAGTTTCTGCAAGATAGGTACTAGTTCTTCTTTGTAAGTGTGGTAAAATTCGGGTGTGAAACCATCTGGACCAAGACTTTTCTTTTTAGGGAGATTTTTAATTGCTGTTTCTATTTC